>AXCM01007860.1:0-12653 GCA_000473375.1 Anopheles culicifacies | reverse complement strand
CTTATCGATCTGCATCTTTTCTGCATCATTCTCTTGAAAAAAGCTTCAGATGTTACCGAAATAAATCTTCTCTAAATCATAGCTGAACGGACCACGCAATGAGACTGCCAAGTCCGATACCTTTTTAACGAACCGATAGTGCAATTTATTTTGCTATTGCCCCTACACCTTCCCACCATCCCGTGCAACCGGCCCTAGCCGCCATGATGGGAAGATGTTTCCACTCACAAGTAGCGAACGATTTTGCAGGCTCAAATTGAATTTTATTTTAATTAAAATCTCAGACAACAGCCAATTAAAATTCAATTATTTCTGAAAGATAGGATTTTGTGAATATCGCCCATGCTACCCGTTCCCCCGAACGGACGTTCTCTTACTAAGGTACCAATCTTCGAATGGGAGTGTCGAGTGCAGCAGCTGCAACGTCGAAGCTTGCCAAAGGATGCCAGCACCGGTGTCGCTTCCACTTGCTTTGATAGGCTGCGCTTTACCTTCGCTTCGGTGTGCGACCATCTCGGGCACATTTCCGTCCACATTTGCTGCATGTCATTCGGCAGCAGTATGCCCCCATTCGGGCATCTTCATCTTCTTTTCGAGCTCACCAACGTTCAATTCCATTCCCTTACTGATCACTGACACTCCACTACCAGCCCTCCGTAACCGCTGTGTCCGGAAAGCATCAACCCGTTCAGATTATTGCCACTGCTTGCGAGTGTCACAAAGCTTTCAAATCGCTGCCGGGGTTCTAGCCCTTTCACCAAGATCCGGTACTGATTTCCAGTGTCCCTCACTGTCGGGTACCATGCAAAAGGGGCCTACTGTTGATAGCTTACAATTTGAGTCTCACTTCCGCGAACGAACCTCATCCCAGGGACGGGGATCTCACACGAATCCTTTTGCCGACTTTCCGGTGCTCTTAAAATGAAAATTAAATTTATTTTAGGTTTCCATTTTGTCCCATCTCAGCAACCGCCGGTTCGTCCGCTATGGGGTCCCTGCAAACGACAGGGGCAAACTATGAAATACACAGAGTGAGAAAAAAAACATGAAACACCCCATCGCCAACATATGAGAATGAACGGCGGTCGGCTTTTATTGAAACTTGCGGCAGGTCGCTCGTTTAAAGCAAAACCACGACCACAGTATCCAAAGGTTGAGTAGGGGGTGGCAAATGAATTCTCATCATCACCCAAGCAGAATAGGTATCCTTTTTGCTTTCTAATAAGATGCACAAAACAATATCCCTGCTAAACATTGACAATCTCTCTAGGAAACTGCGCGCTTGTCCGAGGATCGCCATAGTGAAATGTCCCGTTGCGCAAATTCAACTGAGCTTTCAATTTTCATTAATTTAGAAAAATGCGAAAATGCTTGACATTCCATTGAATAGGCGTGTGGCAGAAACGAACACTTTGTTCCACAGTAGAAGAGAGATATAATTGCTTTCAATTATTTTTCTAATATTATAAATTGAACGAATTGGTCACGGCATTGTTGGTCTCCAATAAATGATGAAGTGCATGATTTATCCATAAACATAACAGCAAATATTTAGAAGGATTCATGCAGCGATTGGTTTGATGATTCGCCGAAACATATTTCATAATACGCACACTAATTACACCCAAGTTACTATAACCGCAAACGTCTACGTACATGTCATTAAGTTAGGTGAATGTAAGCTATACAAAACTGTTAAATAAAATTTAGTTTACGGTGTGGCAAGAACTGAATACGTGTAGGTGTCTCAAAGTATAATGTTGAAACGTTTTCCAAGAAAACCCGCGACTCGATCGCCATTCCTCCGTAAAGGATTCGATTCGGGTAGGATTCGAACCTCAATGCAGCCATATGAAGACTGGTGCCATTATTTACTCGGCCAACGATCAGAATTTGTAAATATTAAAGTAACAAATACTTATAATAGTTCAACATTTAACGCTTTGCAACAAAAAACACACATAATTTAAATTATATTTTGCTCTGGAACATACAACATACTGACAATGTTGCACCGTTTTTTTTTACCCCCACTTTGCTTAAAGTTAATTATTAGTCTTACCTATTTTAAGCTTCATTTGTGAGTGTCTCGTGCTAATCACGATCTGCAACAAGTTTCACTCTTTCCGAGGCTTCCTGCTGTCAGCTATTCCCAACATCCCTACACGTGAAAGCATATTCTACTCCAACCATTAGCTATTCTCAGACAGCTTCGGAAAGTTTCGATGCGCGCCCAACATGCCGACATGCCATGCCGTTTGCACAGGTGCTTACCGCTTCAGCGCACAGGACGGCGTAACACTTTTGCCCAGTGTGAGTGTGTGTTGATTGGATAACTCAATTTAGCGTAGAGGTAAAATTTTGCCTCGTCTTAAAATGTTCAATTTACCGTGTACCCGTACCGGTGACGGCCTCGGATGCATTTCGCATCCTTTCGCTTTCACACACACCCACACATACACACGGAGGCAGCACTATGGATGCGGAGCCGGTTTTGTATGTGGAGCAAGTTTCTGCCACGTCCACCCAGACCAGTGAGTCAAGCGAGTGTGTTTTTCGATGCTTATTTCAACGGTAAGCGCAAAGTATCTTGTGGCACCCTTGCTGCCTCTCTGCACCTTTGATGGCTTCGAGCCGCCACGGATGGTATCGGGAAAACCGCCAAAAACCTATGCCCACGCTAGTGACGTGGGAGATGAAATCCATAATTTATGCTTTCATTACCTCCATAACTAATGCAAATCCCGTGTAGCGATGAGAACGAAAACTCGGGAGTATCTTTAACTGTATTTGCTCCATATTTTAGCACGTAATAAGTTTGCCGTTTTCATGGGCTCAGCGATTTTCGGCCACCAGGAAACCCATGGCTACGGGAAAGTGTACGGAAGCTTTCAACGATACATCGGATACATCGGTGAGCTTTTTATTTTTTATTATTTGGTTTGTTTTGTTTGGCGTATTTCCCGCACAGTGATCATTGTGTGTGAGTGTTGAAGCGTAGTAAGAGCGCACTAAGCATGAAGACAGTATCCGAATTCGAAAATCCGACGTGAGACCCACCGTACTCCGGCAACACGATACGAGCGGACTAACCGGATACACGGGTTTATCGGGGGCGGATGGTTTCCGCGAGCATCATCACTGCAACCTGGCCAATGTGTCTGCGTGTGTGTGTGTATGTGTTAGAAGGTTTTGTGAGGTGCCCGTTTCGAATAATCTCGCGGTTTTCATGCATGCATTACAGTTCGGAAGCGCACTACTGACATCGGTGCTGGAGGCAACTACAGTTCGTGCTACGGTGAGTAACCTTTTCCACGGCACGTGATTGACGAACCTTTTTTTTTTTTTGTTCACTCTTCATTCTTTTCTTCCACGTCGTTTGCTATTGCCACCGTTTGCAAGGTTGCAAAATTTATCCAAATGATCAAGTTTAGTAACTGATAGTAGCTAACTTTCTTTTCTAAACCTCAGGGCTTTTCACGTGCTTGCAGTGCCGAAGTGGCATCTCGTGCCGCATCCATCATTGGCACTTTTCATCGCAAAGGAGCAAAACTTTCTCCGTTTTGAGGTGCACGCGTTTTGGGAGCGAATGGTAGGTTTTTTTTACAGAATGAAGCTTTCAATGGAGGCGCCTGGTTGCTTGTACCATTTCGATTCCTTTGCATAAAAAAAATCGTGTTTTACACTGTGCAACAAAAACACACGTTTCACGTTTCTTCAACATAATTAAGCATTAAATGACTCTTTCTCTCAAAGTGGACGCCACTGCTCATTTCTATTGGTTGGATAAATTTAATGTTTTAATTTGCTAACTAACTAACCCGGTGACTAACTTCCACCGACTTCGGAACAAGATACGACTGGTGCGCTTAATTTGGCTAAACTGATAACAGATTCTACCAAACACCGGTTCAGTGCAAACAGATTGACTTGCTGCTGTCCGACTTAACTGCCCCCCCCCCGGTACACAGCAGTGCAATTCAATTTTCGCAAGCGAGATAAAACAATTTCACCATTGAAGTCGAACTTTTCATCTTCGAATCTTCGGACCAGGTTCGGTTGTGCACCCGGGGGCTACCGATGGAGGTCAGGACAGTATTCAAGCTTCCTGCCAGCACCTAAGCAAAGTTGCAAAAGAGCACAATAATTTCAACAAATATTCTACCCCGTCACGAACCCACTGCGTAGGATGGAAAGAGCGACAGTGCCAGTGAAGAAAGAAGTGGAAATTTACTGTCTTTTCCACCCCTGCTCGAACTGCCCCGGAGGCACTTGCCATGCAGCTGGAAAACATTCCGCATATCAAAGATGAGAAGTTTTTTATCAAATTAATTCCATTAGCCAAAGTGGTGCAGTTGGATGCTGATGAACGTACCGTGGAGATGGGTTAAGTGACTACAGCTGTACGAATGAGAAATACACAAGCGTGACACACTTGTTTGGACGTGTGTCGACCTCGGTTGAACATTGTTTTCCTTTTTGCTTGGAAGCCAGTTGTTGATTTGCTCTATTCTGATTTCATCTTCATGCAAAAGTCTCTGTGTGAGGTGCTCAATCTGTAAATGAGTCTGATTTCGGATCCTTAACCAAACGCTAAGCTTTCTTCGGGGACTATCAAATTTGTCCCTGGTAAAGAAAAAAAAAACATCAGCACAATCAGAAAACATGTAAGACATTGGAAAGGGAGCGAATTACTGATTTGGTAATGCAACAGAGTGTTGTTTAATTTTCGGAACTCGATGCAGTTTGTTTCACAAAAGCACATCCCCATTTCCAACCATCAAGATAAACAGTCATGGAAACATTCGCATTGAGTAGCGCTGTTTTTCCTAAGGAGCGAGACGGTTCTTAGAAACCTCCGTCAGTCCATCTTTCTGACCTCGGGATGACATCAAGGGAGAGTTTAATTAGAGATAAACCGAGCAACTGTTGATTTATATCCGCTTGTTTGTGGTTTGTGTTGCAATAAAGAACCCATTTTTCTTCATCAAGTTTTTATATTGAACGCACCCCCGAAGTCAACAACCGCCAAAGTTTCATGAACATTCCTCTTCGCCATCTTTATCATCCTCATCATCATCATCGCCGTCAGTGCCGAACTATCACAAATCTTGTTCCCTCCGTGAACTTTTCTGCTGAGACATTCTAAATCATTCCCACCGTTGACCCTTATTCTAACCGCGTTCTTCGAAACAATCTGTTCCTGCCTGTGCTTATAGCAAAAATGCTCCTGTGCCCTCGAAACAAATACTAATTTTTCGCATCCCTTGCTCAAACTCGAAAAAAGGGGACGAGAACATTTTAAAAACCTCCCAAATCCTTGCAACGCTCTTCTTCATTTGGTTGTGAATGTTAACTGAAAAGAAAAAAGCAAAACTTTTCCCGGTCCTTTTTATAAATTCTATTTTCCACCGAATAAACTCAAATGCTTCAAATTCAACCGAAATTGCTCATAACTGGTACTGAAGATGGGGAACGACCGTTTGACATGAGAAACTTCCCAGACAGTACCGTTTCCGGCGTGGTCGTACAACACAAAACCCGTGCGTTTTATTTTTTCCCAACCCGCACAACAGTAAACAATGGTGCGTGAGCATGGAAGAGCAAATAAATAAAAAACAGCAACGAAAAACACAAAAAGCAAGTTTTAAATCGCTCGGGAAATCGCAAACATGAGCCTGCCAAATGGTAGGATTATGGATAAACTCTCCTCACCATACCATTGGCAGATTCGAGATAGGCTGCATCACAGCTGACATCCGGGGCTAGCTTTCTTATCCTCGTTTGCCTAGATTTATTCACCGCCTGCCAAAGATCCAGTGCCGATGATTAATCTAGCGCCCGTCGGTACACTTGGACGTTCCGTTCTAAGGTACACGGTGGGTGGCAGATTCACAGCTTGTTTTATGCAAACTCCCAACAAAAGAGTGGCTTTTCTTTATGCATGAACCAAGAGGGAAAAATAGCGCGGTTAATTTGCAGTTCATAATGAAATGTGATAAATCATTAAGTAAACATAGTAATGAAATGCAATTCGTTCGAGTGCTTCAAGATTCTACAATCGAGCTTTTGAATGGGTAATATTTTAAAATCTCCGGCCAGTCTGATCTGATTAAACTAAAACAGAACATGTTTTGGGCTTGTCAAACTGCCAATCTTAGACATGGAAGTGATTGAGTAGCTTACGTCTTTGACGTTTTAAAAATACTCAAATTACAGACTATCTTGCTATTACACGCAAAAGTAAATAGTTTTTAACAATAAGATGGCGAACCAAAACCTATAACCCTTGAATATTTTCATTGTTTTCAAATATTCATGTAACGACATCGTCAGCTGTCGACTCTTTATTCCATTCAAAATACCTGTCGTGCTACCGTTGGGACTGTAAAGAACCTAAGTAGGCTAGTGGCGATTTATCGTATGGGCGGAGTAGGCAGTCTCCAAAGGGTTTTGCCGTTCAAGAGGGCATTGAGCTTAAAGCAGATAGCTAATTCAAAAGTATAATTCTCTCTCCACCCCGACGCAACCGTCAGAATAACCTCCCCATCCCTATTCCACTATTTATCGAACTATTGAAATCCGGACACTACAGCTGAGGGTGCAAGGAGTTTAGAAGACTGGGCGAGGGCTCGAAGATAATTGACGATTGCTCCGGATTTTCTAGCTTATTTTACGTTTAGAACCTCTCAACAGTTTAATCCACTAATGGTCTCAATACTCACATACGCCTCTAAGACATGGGCTCAGTTCAAAGATGACGAAATCATGTTACCCGCGATCAGATAGAAAATTCTCAAATGGATTTGATGGCTCCGTATGTGTGGAAAGACAATTGAAGATACGCTACCATTTCGAGTCCTATGAGTTATACGATGACATCACTATCGTTCAACAAATTAGACTCGCCAGGCTTTGATGGACTGGTCAAGCCATGCAAAGACGTATGATCTTGTGTGGTTTATAGGCCAATACGAGGAAGCGGTTGAAGCGCCGGATAAGTAAGTCATTTAGAGTACTTACGAGGCGAGTTCTTAATTCATGGTCTGTTGATAATTTTCTTAGTTGTGTGGCATTGTACTACCTTTAGATGTCATTTCTTATAAAACTTTTTTGTGACAGTAAAACTCTGAAAAGTTATTGGAAGTTTTGGATTTTCTCTTGAAGTGTAAAATATATCCTGTTTCCGCTTTTTGTCCAACAATTCTTTTCTCATAGGTAAGTCTCTAGTGTTTATATAAGATTTTTTATCACATCGATGACTTCATCCGTTTGGACGTATGCTGTAAGCCAGCGTGCTTATTATTTACTCTGCTCAGCTAGATTTTTTTTCAATCGGTATCTTTATCTGCATGTTCGAAGAACTTGTCGTTGAAGCACTTCCGCTAGTCCGCCCTAGCGTTGGAGCTCTTCGCTAAACCATACCTTTTTTTGTGAGAACCTCGAAACATAATACTGTTCCAATGCCTTATTCCCGAATAGTCTAAGGCTTTCATCGAAACATCAACCCAATTCCAATACGCTTTTGGCAGTAACGTTATTGGACATTTTTTCACTTGATAAGCCAGTTTTCCACCCCCAAAAACAAGGGAGGGGAAAAAAGCATCGTCCCTAAATTATTATGCATTGCGGACACCCTATCAAACGGGAATGCGGTTGATTTTTTTTACTTTTCTTAAATGGGCACTCTGATCCCTGCTGCTGGTGACATTTGTTCGTTACTTCCTATCCGAACACAATTCCACACCACCGAAAGCTACCACAGTCACGAAATCCGACAAAAACCTTCTGCGTTGATCAGTCCCGGCAGCCGCACGAAAGTGTGCCAGGATTAACGTTAATTTGTATCAGATTTTTGTTCCGCTGCTTTTCCACTCTTCCTCCGCAGCTTTGCTGAGCTATGTTTTCTTTTTTTCTTTTCCCCACGAAATTAGTCAGACCCACTCCAGCGCCAAAAAAACGGAGGCTGTGTTTCATCGGTTGTTTCGCCGTGGAGATTGCTTATTATGTCAGCAGTTTAGCTTGCAAAAGGAACTCCACAGCTTGAAGCAGCATGAGTATTGGTTTGTAACGCACACACATACAAGGAATGAAAACGGAAAGAATACACGCCAGTCAATGTGAGCTTTCCAAAATGAACGACGGAACGGTACTATCAGCTTCATCGTACCGGCTGTGTCAAGTATCCTTTGCTAAGCCCATCCAGCAATGAAGGGGGAGGGTAAGTAATCCTCTCGGAACGATACACGCAACCAGTTCCCTTCATCCCCTTCTCCTCCTATTCTTCACTCCCACCCAATGAACGATGGCGTCTAAATGATAAGCTCAAGCTCGTGCTTCGCTGCTCAAGTTGCGGTAAACAAAATCCTACTCCACTCCAAAATACAGCTCAAAAACACTCCGGCAAACCAACATCCAAGTATGTGGCATTTGGGGGTTCTTTTTCCGATGGTGCAAAAGAATTAGGCACGGCAGCAGAATAACTTTCCATCCACAGTTACGCATTACTTACTTTCTTGCGCCACGGGATGATTCCGTGAGTGATTAAGGAATGTTCATTCTGAAATTCACAATCGCAAACGAACGCCTTTGCCAAGTGCTTTAGTTTGGTTCGGGATATTTTTCTGTTTCGTCCCTCGCTTCCTAAAGAATACTTTACTACGAATTTTGTTCACCTTTCAGGCAGGGCGCCACCATTCCTGTGTCCGTTTGGCTCATCTTCATCATCAACGGCAATATCCGCCAGCAGGACGAATAATCACCGAGAGTATTCGATTTGAAGAATCACGTCTTTTTTGTTTCAAACAAAAGGAAAAGTGTTGGTAAGAGGGTGGTTTTTCCCGCATTTCCTTAATCTCCGCCCTTGTTGGCCAAAAAAAGCATAAAAGGGGAAAGCAGCATCCGATGGAAAGCTTTTTGAAGAAGATCCGTAAAGAAATATCACCGTTGAATATTTTTCTCCATAACCTGGTTGATACTTCTACTACCACGAAGGAACATTCTTTGCTCGAGATCCCGCACCCGAACGATGACTAGGGCCTACCGGTATATCTCCCAGCTCAAAAAAAAGCACTGTGAACCAAAGAATTGGCTCGCAAAGGAAAAGGAAATATGTGAATTTTGAATAAGGTATAAGTGTTACCTGGGGATTTATCTTTACCCTCTCGAGGACTGGAGGACAAATACTTCCCTCAGTTTTTCTACTTCGTCTTCTTCCTTTTCTTGAGATAAAAGACACCGAAAGGGGTAACGAGATAACCCCAGAGCCCCGAAACGCTCCACATTTCGTTTCATCCCTGAGGTGTGTTTTTATTTTTATTTTTTCTTAATTCCTTCTATTCTTACCAAGCAGCTACAACGGAATGGTTTGGTTTGCCGGACGCAAATTTTAGCCCCATTTCAGGGGCCCTGTTCCATCACGATCTCTCCTTACGGAGAAAAGGAAAGGCACAACGCTACAGGGTCGAAATATGAAAGGTAACGAACCGACATAAATCGATTGAGTTTACATTTTTCCAGGATATTGCATGACCATTTTGGGTTGAGCTTCGGTGACCGGCTATCCCAGGCGGGCTTGAGGGATTTGAACAACAGTTGGACCAGGCTCGCTTGCCCATCCATTCGATTCAGTCAGCAGGAGCAGATCAATCGATGCCCACGGTTCAAGTTGTGTTGGTGGAGGCCGAGACGCTAGAAGCCTTTGAAATTTGTTTACACAGAACTCCCTCTACACATACACTCAAACCCATTACCGGGCAAAGGATCACCCCCTGGAAAGGGTTTGCGTTTTTGTCACTGCTTTATTTACATCTACCCCGTTTTCGATCCGAATTTTCATATCTAGTCCCATTAGCTTGGCCATAAGGAGACGATTCATTTTAAGGGCAGGCGGGCGACTGACCATTTCGGTAGTAGGCGAAAAATGCCTTCCCACATGGCAAATTTGTCCACTCGATGATGATTTGTAAATATTGAACATTTTGTGTGCGTTATTATCCCTGGCCCAACCCACTCCGCCAAGGTGGGACCCGGTGACCTCCCCCCGTTCGGCTTTCAATTCGTTTTTAGGGTGGTAATTTATCTTCGGCAACAAACACAACCCCTTTTTATGCCGTGAATGGCCATTTGCGAGAAGGTAGTCGTCGAATTGTGGGCAAGGAAAAGAAAAATAGATTCAATTTATCGTTCCATAATGATTGGACACATTTTTCATGACCTTTTTTTTCGTTCTAGCGTGCGAATAGAAATATTTGTGCGACGAATTATTGCCAAAAGAGCTGCTTTTGATTTGGAAATGGGGTGAGATAACTTTCGTAAGGATACAATGTTTTGGTTAATAAATCGTTCTTTCTATCGACACTTCTTAATAAGCATCTTACTTCAAGCAAAATATAATTTCACGCACATTACAAAGCAATTATAGCGCCAGTTTCACTTCCTCCTGCGTGACGATTGCATATCTACGTCTTACATTTACCATCGGAAATACTATTCAATAGAAAGCAAAAGCAAAAGAAATCACACCATTCAACAAAAGCGGCGCAACAAATTCCATAAGCCCAAAACCAGAACCAGCACGCACAGCACAATCACGACGCTCGGGAACGCACGTAAAAAGTTCAAAAGTCCTTCAGGCGGTATTGGTGGCATCTCAATGTGCCCTTGCCCAGCCGCCAGAAAACGAAAAACAACGAAACCATTCCCGTGAGTCGAAATATATTCGCGGCTCTTCAATTTATCATCGCTATCACGCAATTATCGTAAATCAGCACCAATCAGCCAGCCGAAAATCCTTACCTCATACTGCACATAAATCATTCTGAAACAGCCATTCTCATCGGAAGTAACAAAAAAAACAACAACCAGAAAACAATGCTAAGAAACCGGGGAATTCGCATAAGAGGAGCCATACCATCGCGAAGAAACGAACATATCTTTCTATTGCTACGGAAAAGTCAAACCAATCGAAAACATCCCCTTAAACCGATCTTTGTGCGAGTTGGTAAATACAGGGTAGTTACAAAACACACAACATACACAAATCGAAGTCCCGGGCCAGGGCGTGGGCAAAAACTTACCCTCGATTCCCAAAAAAGCTTCATTCGTTTTACACCTGACAAGACCAAAGGCTCCCTTCAAATATATTTTTTCCCTTATTTGGACCGGATGAGTGTTAATGCGTCCTTTTTCTTTATTTTTCACGGTTCTTTTTAAAGCCTCATTTTCGCACCTTGTTTTACAGCATGAAACCTACGATTTCCTTCCTTCTTTTTTGCCCCTAAACACTTTCACCTTCGTTTGCGGCGATCGAACAAAAGCGCCCGCAGCATATAAGCTAGGTACAGATAACGAATTCGAGTTTTTCGTAACACCACGGTAGATTTTCGGCAATCTGATCGAACGCTTAACAATGCAACGCGTTGAGCGGTGTAAAGTAATACACAACATACAACAACGCAAGCGCTTCTGCACCAAAGAGCCGAAAGAATACGACTGTGAAACTTCACTAAGCTTTCGCTTCCCTCATCCCACGATTTTCAAAATTCCGAGCCCTGACGGGCAAAAGCATTAACCGCACACCGTGCCAGGAAAAAGCGCGTTAAAAGAAAACTAATCGTTAGCTTGAAAAGCACGTACAAGATATTCAAATAAAATATTCCTCCTGGGCATACGGACCAAGACGATAACCGAAACCATCTTTTCGCTTTATGTTTCACGCTGCCTGCGGATCAGCCCTTAAGGTAACGCAGGCAGGAACCCTGAAAATGGGGCGGGAAAAGGAGTTGCAAACAAAAAAGTAAAGAATTTAAATCTTTATCCTTTTGTGAGGCAAGTGCTTGTTTTTTTTATATTTTTCACCTAACACCTTACAAAGATAGATGCAATTGAAATGGATATTATCCAGTGAACACTCAGAAAATGATGAAAAAAATACAAATTAACGCTATAAGAAAAAAATATGTTCTGCTGCAAAGACGTCACCTGTCCAACCACTCAACAACGACACTGTCTCTGTGAACCTCGTTTGCCTGACAATGACGGCGGTAAAACGATCCTATGGGAAAGTCCCCGTTACTACTTTCCCAAGGAGTAACTGCCCTCTCATTATGAGGACCAGTTTCATCACTTTGACTTATGTTCTAGTGTTCTGAGCTCGCACCTCACACGTTGCCTCCTGTACGTCGACCTCCATTCGAATTGCTATAAAACTCCAACTTAGTCAGGATGTTGTACTCCATCCGAATTATTTACCCTAGTCTACGTACTCGTCTAGATCTAGCGCTTTGGATTATGTGTACTACGATCTCCATGTAAGAGTTGTAGTACCAAAGGCCGTCCTCCTGTCCAAGCAAAGCCCGTCTTCTTGAACACTCCTGACGTATGTCCTCAACACTTTCATTGGAAAACGAAATTTTGTTAGAAGAGTGTTTTTGGATCGAAGGTGATTCCAACTATGTGGAATCAGTAATTTTATTAACCCAATAGATAGCAGGCATCAGCCCAATTCCAGTTTTTTGGCATTTCGTCACAAAAAGTCTTTAAATCTCTCTATCTTAGTATTTTGTTCGACACTAGTAAAACAAGCAATTTACGGAGAGTTGTATCGGCGCCTTCATACCACGGACCGGGATTCAAATCCCATTCGGACCGTC
>KI424685.1:0-11510 GCA_000473375.1 Anopheles culicifacies | reverse complement strand
AAAAATATGGATCAAAATATCTTAAACATAGTGCTTTCAATGCTCTGTTATTTTTATTTCGACACATCCGCAAAACTTTAGTACATTTGGTCTTTGTGTCAAAAGAATACAAGTTGTGCAAGTGTTATCTGAACCCAGAATTAACTATCAAATAGTTTATTTAAAAAGTTTGCATAATAAAATAAAGAGAGGAATATATCATCCTTCTCTATTACTGACCAAATGTGGTAAGAAGAATCATTGAAGAAGCATTTATGTAGAAACATTTCTAAATCTATAAAAACACTTTAATTTATGAATGTTGTCATAAATTTCTGAGGATTTTGAAAATTCTCTCTTGAGAATTCATAAAACTTTATTAAACGGACCCATTATTTCAATGACCTCTCGTTAACGATTTGCTATGTTTTTTCCATGATACTTACCCAACACTAGCAAAATTAATTAGCAACAGTGTTTCGCTGTAGCCTACAAGATTTCAAACTTTAATTTTGTTTGATTCTTATATTTTTTTTCTGTAATGTAGACTATCCCGCACGTGATTAGCTATGTAGACTATCCCGCACGTCTGTCCATTGTCAGAGGCTTAAAGGCTCTATTCTACCTTCCGATTACTGTGAGTAGCATAGTGTTTATACTATAGTGTTCCACTAGTTTAAATGATCTTGATATCAAAATTCTTGCAAGTAGAGAGCTAAAGCCTCTATCCTTCTAATATTTGGTTTTTAACAAAACCATATTCTCCTTAGGCAACACCCAATCAGTTACAGCGATAGCCACAAATCTGACCCAACCTAATATAGCTTAGTTGTTTCTTTTTTCTTACCGTACACCGAAAGGAACAACATCTCGCTTCAATAAAATCTTGCTATTTGGAAAACAAATTAATGTCGTACCTTCCGTTTCCTGACCACTTCCCAATGTGCCTGTGTGCCGGTTGTTTACCCGATAGATCTGTCACCCGAGAGATGGCTTCGGTCGTGAGCAACACCAGCCACGAACAAGCAAACAAACAAAAAAACCCTCGAAGGACACACCGTGCAGATAGCGAGGACTACACAATTTGCCGGTGGATGATGATTTATGCACCTAGGTGGCGCATTATATAAAAGTACAAATTGTAGAAGTTGCTGGTAATAAATGTCACATAATAAAGTGCGAGCGTGCCACACAAACACACATTTACAGGACAACGCGAGATGACATTTATGGAAGAAGAGGCAAACAAAAAATGAATCTCTGGCCGTGTGCATTGCGTTTTGAAACTCGTTTGAAGAGCTGAACAAACTGCTGCTCGAATTAAGTACGTGTTGGTGTGTCTGTGTGATAACTGTGGCGTCTAGCAATGAAGTGTCTTCTACAAACGAAAACAGAAGAAACTCAAACGGACTACTGGAAGAAAACACACCATTCCATATTTTCCAAAGCGAAGCTACTGTGGCGGTCTGGCTTTAGCGCTACCGAGACCCTTGCCGAGTCGTCTCATTGTCTGTCGCATACATATATATTGTGTGTCAGTTAAAACCAACTTTTGCGCGAGGGTGAAAAATAGTTCCCAGTCAAAAAGACAAATGAGCTGCTCGGGAGCTTTGCTGGTGCTGCTGGGTTTTGGGGGTTTTGTGTGTGTGTACGGATGCTTTTTGTACTGGTTCTGTGTACTAGACTGTGTGTTGGTGGAGGTGTTTTGTTTGTCTTTAGCACCGGAACCAATGACACCATTTTCTTCCACTCCCTTTCCCGTCGGTGCTATTAAACACAACCTCGGGTAAAGGTGTTTTTAATGACAAACGACGAATTGGCTTTTTTATCTTTCGTTCTTGCAACCGGAAGCCTCCGGTGCCGGTTGGTCACAGTAGAATTTAACCGGTTTTTTTCTTTCTATTTTTCCTGTGCAATCGAGACGTCTGAGTTAATTGGTGAGAAAATAAGTACAACTGTAAAAACAAAATAGAGCTTATTAAACCATTTTGTAAGAAAATATTTTTTTATTTAAACTCTCATAAAAAAACACTTAAGGACGTTTGTTATTATAAAAACCCAAGTGATTATTGTTATCTCCTTACAATAATTACAAGCTCTTCATATAATATCATACGTTCCGTTGAAGTGTAACACATCAAGATTAATTTTGAGCTGTGTCCCAAACACCTTGCTGGGTGCGCATCACCTGCGTCACCTGTTTCGAAGCGTTCAAAATCACGGTGCGACACGTGACACCGGCATGTAATCTAACGAACACACCGTACGATTATGATTCTACCGGGACTGATTACTCTAACGACCCTCGGTAGGCACCGTGTTCCAGTGACTCCTGGTGGAACAAAGTCAGTCCCAAAAATCACGTCGCACATTCGTCGAAAGGTGCGAACAAAGATGGTACTAACTTTTCATCCCTCCCCCCCCGTGCGCCAGATCCTGAGGTGTAATCTAGCATCTTCGCAAATATCGCGAGCATGGAGTTGCACCTTTTATCCCGGATACCACATCTCCGCTATCCCGATGTCATATGGCTCCCACCGTCGTTGGTGCTGTTGGTGACAGTATGCAACAGTGCAGTGTGTGCACAGTTCCAACCACCACCACCCACCCCCCCTCACTCCAAGTTCCAAGTGGGTGAGTGAATGATAATGGTAAAATTTCCTAACCCACATTCCAACGGTTTCGTCTCTTTTTTTTTGCTGTCGTTGCTCCCCCCCACAGAACGACCTTAGCGTAAATCCTTGTGTTCGCTGTGGTCTATGATGGAACCGACCGTATCCCGTGCTGTCATCCTGCACTCCCTTGCACTAGATCTACTTCGAACGTTGAAATTGAATTCATTTGCTTACGGAATACAACCAAAATGTAGCAGATGCAGTCGACCACGGAAGGAGCACGAGCCCAGCCGTAGAGCCGAGGCGGAACGTTTTGGGTGCCTGCCACTCGCCCATTTTGAGGTTTCATGCATGCGCAAGGTGCAAATCTCGTCGTCCTCACCGCAAAAAGGATGTGCTGGAGTGGGTGAGGAGCGGTTTCGATGCGAAGTCATGTCAAACATCGGTGTGAAACACGAGCCCCGTGTGCAATTACAAGCCCACCGAAAGGCCCACCCCTCCCCATCGGACGATGGTGTACGATATGCAGAGCGGCGTATGCGTACGGAATACATTGTACGGATGCGAGTGTATGTCTAGCTTGTCATTGCAACCGATGCGTGACGAGGTTGTCAAGGTCTTGGGGTTTGCAAAATAGAAGCCCCATCTACTATGTCCGATTGGGCGTCGACGGTGTAGTCATCATCCGTGGCAGTGATGAATTAGATCATTGGCATATTATGATTTTCGTTTCGGTCTAATCCACCGATGCACACGCCGGGAATGAAGATATCAGTTTTATAGACTTTTTTAGAAATTTATGCTCTTATGCTTTTATTCTAATATTTATTTATTTTATCAGGAGACTCATTTAAAATATTTATATAAATTTTATGATTAGAAGTCTCTACAACACAATCTCATAGTGCAAAGGGCCACCAGCCTGAACGTCATCAGGTATGGTAACAACAAACAGGTAGGTGGTCCATTCACAGTGTACCGCAACAGTGCCTGGCATCACCTCAAAAGCAGCATTCGCTACAGACACACTCACAGCCCGGATGAAATGTTGTGTGGTTTAACATCAGTTATCAGTCTATTTCAGTCTCCATCCCCCCACCCCCGACCCGACATTCCCATGTGCATCAACGCATCGTCGCAGCATGGGTGACAATGACACCCGAGCCCCGTCCCTTTTTTGAGCGACATGCACACGCATTCCACTGGAACGCCCGGGAAAGCTGTCGGACAAAGATGTAGTAACACCGGCCAGCCTGGGTAGCCCTTTTTCGGTAGCTGGTCAAACTGGTACGTACCGTTGCCACGTTACCATGGTGTGTAACGAACGAGAATATGGTACGGGAGATTGCGTACGATCCTCTCTAACCCCTCGAACGTTATGAAACCCCGAACTGAAGAACGGACGAAAACTTTTCCCATTTTGCCACCCCCCCCCCCCCCCCCCCGGTTCTAGATCACTCGGGTGCGATAATAATCAATATCATTTTCCTAGCATGCACTCACCACAGAGTGCCGTGAACCTTTTGGTGCGTTCCAAATTGTCCCCAGCAAGGACACGGCCAGTGGCAAAACAGATACGATCATAAATTTAACCTCGAGCAGAAACACTGACAAGGTGCTGGCAAAGGTTCTCATATCTCGAGCCAGAAGTCAGCCGGCAAAGGAAAAATTGTTGCTGCAAGTGGTTTGCGAATGTGAGCGGAATCACAATTTCCAGAAAATTATCGAGAAATTCGAGAAACTACCCCCATACCGGTTCCAAAAATGTGTGATGTTGCGTTCCGGGCAGCGCTGGAAGAGTGCAGCGATTGGAAAACCAACAAGCCGCAACCGACCACAATGATGGCAGTGACAAGAGAGGCTCGTTGGTCGCCCTCCCCCCCCCATAACGCATACGGGACGACAAAGTTTTCGGATGGGAAAGTTGTCGTGGTAAATTGTCTGTGGTATTGCTCCGGCACTCCGGTACAGAGATCAATTTTCAACCAATTGTTGATTTTTTGATTTATTCTCCGTTGCACTCCGGTAGGCAGAGGATGGCCGCTGCCGCCGCCATCACACCAGCAGTTGAAGCATGAAACCCAAGCCCAACCGGCTGGCTGAGCAGGTTGTCAATCGGGCGTGAATGATTTGCCGTTGCCGGTGGATTTCACAAGAAGCGACCACATTTCGATGTCATTAGCATTTTTACTTGGGCATGGCTAGGACTTGCTCTTGTCGCTTGCGGTTTGTGGATGTGGTTGCTGGATGTTTCCTGTATGTTGCACAGATTTGCATACAAGATGCACTCACGTCTGGATGCACTGGAGCTTCGGAATATCTTGGACGCACTAATCAAGGAGATATATGAATATATGCATACCGGTGTAACAATTCTAGCTTAAGTTGGATGACGTGATGTGAAAAGTAGAGCTCTCAGTACTTCTAGAATTTCTCATCCAACAAATCGATTAGGAAGAACTACTCTTCTTCAAACTTTCTTCTCACAGTGTCTGTTCGATTCCTCTCCAAACTACCAAAACACTAGCCAGTCGTATCATTTAAGATCTGTCGAAGGTTATCGACACCGATTCCAATGCGCTCGGTAACTTCCAACGATCGCCACCGTCCCATATCTGGAAACAATCATTAATTTTATTTGTCGCTCATAAAACGCCAAAGCGAAAGCAAAACAAAAAAACGACACCCGGACACCCGGACACACATACAAATACTTTTCTGCGCGACAAGAAAACAACGCTCGAATGGTTCGATGAGTCAGCAAAGTTCGAACCGAAAGTTCTTGAACAGCTATTGTGGCTACCGTGCGGCTACCGGTGGGTGCGTCTTAAGAAGTTTTAATATGCTTATTGGCTTCCTGCCAGTCGCCCGTACGATCCATCCAAAGCGCCCGACGCCGTCTGCAACCGCTCCGGTGACAATCGATAGTGTCGAAATGGGACAGATTCCGGCTGGTCCGGCTGGCCATATACTACTTCCCTCCTCCCTCCCCGGGGGCATCCTAATCAACTCGGTTGTCCAGGGCAAATAGTGTCCAGAGAGCTCACGTCGCATCATTCAATCCGATGCCAATAAGTCGTCACCCTTGCGGGGTGGCAAAGATTCCACCATCCGCGATTTCCCGCGAGGACGCTCTCCAGTGCTTGTTTGCCAGGACACTTCTCGGTGGGAAGGGTTTTCATTCGAGTGAGATGCTCTGTTCGGAGAATTCCAACGTACAGCTAGGGTCACTGTTTTCCATCCAGCTCGGCAGCCCAAGTAAACAGGAAAGGCAGATAAATAAACATCCGGCCGAAGGTGGTTGCCTTTACATACGGGTTCGTACAGCGCTAGTACATATCTCCCTAGAGCATGTTGAACTTTTTGCATCAGATTGTTGAAAATATTGGACAAAATAGCTCTCTTTCTAGAACTCCTGTTTAGTTTGACAATAAAAAAATTAAGTTAAAAATAAAAATCTTATAATTATGTTAAATATGTTAATATTGCTGTCAATATTTTTCCAGCAAAATCGAAAATTGTTTTATTCCATATGTATTTCTTAATTGAAATAACATACCATCGGTGGAAAATATTCCACCAGCTAACGATCGTTAATGCTACCCAAACGGGATACAAATAGAAAGAATGATAACAAACTCTAATAGCTCCGTGCAACTCCTAGAAGTCCAGTCAGAAGTAAAAACAAAAAACAAAACCTCCGAAACGATATTGCCGATATCGCATTCGGAAATTATCGAATTAGATCCAACCAATTTAATGAAATTTTTATTTGCCCAGCACTGCCCGCCCATCACCACGGAGGATCGTTGCACTACCACCAAAGGGCAAAACCATTAGAGGGCGAACGGAGAGCCAAAAAGCAAATGGCAATGTGGCTCGTTGGATCACTTTTTCGGATGAACGTACGGAGCGTTTTCCCCACTGTTGACAAAGGCGAACGGATGCGTCCGTTTGCCGAAAGGATGATCCGGAACATACCGACCGTACCGTTTGGGCACTAATACACAATGATGGTGTGGTGGTCGTTACATTGGCAGCAGCAGCAGTAGCAGCATAACACACTACGGTCAGTTTTCCCGAAAACCGTTAGCTGCGCTGTTAATTGATTTGACTTTTGGGTGATTTAATGTACACAAGAAGCAAGACGAAGAAGCTTTTCCACTCGGATGGATACAGTTTCGGGTGGAATACACTGATACATCGCTAATGAAACATCTTCCCGAAAGCGGCTGTTAGTACAAAAATGGAAATACCCAACATTCCGCCAAAGCGTCCATTTCTACCCCGTTGCGTCCATCGGCAAGTATTGGCAAGTAATTAAGCGTCCCAATCAGCTTCAATTATGTGCAACACATGTCGTAAATCAGCATTGAATAAATTTTCCCACCATTTGCCATCACGAAACTAACGAACGCAAAGAGATCCCGGAGTTCCGAGTTAATTAAATATTCATTTCCACTTGCATCTCGGCGCACACTAACCGTACGCCCGCCGTGCCGTCCGGCAATTCCTAATGCACTTCTCTCGGGCAGGTTTTTGTGTCTGTTTTGAGCCTTTTTCACTACACACAAACCAAACCAGGGTCGTTCGTTTCTCGCTGCAGCTAATTTTCTACCCCAGCTCACTGGAGCTCCGGAGAGCCGAAGGAATGAAAAATAGATAACAGCAACTCGATCGTGAAAAGGTACTGATCCTTTTTTTGGGCTTTGTTTTGCGTGACAAGGGATGAAGGAGAGTGGTTGTCACTAAAACGGCTCGTCCCGTTCCGTCGGTGAAAGCGCTCGCACATCGATTGATGAGCTGTGTATGGTATGGGCCAATGCCAATGGCCAAGCCTTGCCGAACAATGGACAGTGTAATTGAAAATTTGAATTTTGCTTCCGTTGGAGCGCATAATTATTCTATCATTGTTTCTGGTTCGAGCTCGTGGTTTGGCAGCTCGTGACTGGGTGAATACAAAATGAAGCAGAATGCATGGGACGGGACGGGAGATGGGAGGTGAAAACATGAAAGTATCCAAAATTCAACTCGCAAAAACATAATGACTCCAATACCTGGAGCTCGATGGGGGATGTGCATGAGCAGATGAACAGACAACCTTTACATGATTTGTGTTAAACTTTTTGTTAAATGTTTAAAAAAACTTTTGTTAATAAAAAAAGTTTAAAAACTACAATACAAGGTTGTCGTTTTATAATAGAGTTCATACGTATTTGTTGGTGGGTTATGTGGAATACTTAAATTTAAATATGTACGCTTGTATAATGTGTGATAATGCAACTTAAAATATCAGACCATTTACCCTTACTATTACATTAAGTTTTCTATTTTTGTGTTAAAAGGTTATGCAAAACTAAATATGTCAAACATTTGCCTGTTATTTGCTTTGCTTTTGATCCGTTGTGTACTGCTGATAGGTTTTGCATTTTAATAACAAATATATTTTTAAAGGTTATTTAAATTGCCTTCAGTCAAATAAAAATGAAATTAACACACGTGATATCGATGGAACTTAATGCTAAAAATCAAGATGTGTAAGAACTCGTTCATTAATTTTAAATACTGCATGTTGGTGATCCGAAATCTAATATTATAATTGTTCTCAAATTCATGAAACGTATAAAAAGGTAATTTCAAGTTTCTTGATATTTTTGGCGATTTTAATATATTTTAAATATTTTCCCTAAGTGTGTGTATGGTAATGTTGTACGGTACAATTTTGCATGTATAGTACAGTATAAAATGTTAATGAGTGTGTTAGCTTATTTCTTTGTTGAATTTTTTGTTAATTATTCTTTACAGTTCCTGGGCACAGCAAATTTAGCATTTTCTTAAAATTATTGACTATTTCTTTAAAAAAATACAGGTGTTAATAAAGTTTGATTGGGGATTTCTAAGGACAAAAAAACAACAATAAAACGAGTTGAATAACATTAAGAAATTGATGTTCAACTAATAAATCTATTTAAGCTTCTTTTTAAGGTTTGTTAAGTGCTTATCAGCTTATATGGGATATTTTTAAGCCTGAAAACAATGTAGACCAAAAAAAAATTATGCTGCAAGTGAAATCTGCACATATATAACATTTTAAAAGCTTTCTGATTTATTCAAAAAAAAAAAAGATGTTTCAAATGACAGAAAATCATGGAAAAAATTGAAGTTATGTAGCAAAAAAAAAATTAAAATTATTTACATTTAAGAGATGATGTGTAAGATATTGTAGCATGTTGTTATTAATTAAATATTATTTAAAAAGAATTGGAATAAATAAATACATGAAAGAGAGACATTTGCTGTTGATTAATTGCATTTTTTTTTACAAAATCTTCCATATAACAGGGAAAAATCAGTTCAGAAAGCTTCCAATGGAACATTAACTCAGCAAATGTTCTACATTAACCTTTAAAGAAACTACAAACGGTCGAATCTTTCTCACTTTCTCGCTTGAAAATCTAATGAATATTACACAGGACAGTAATCATCAGGATGTAAAGTAAGACACTCATCTACATAATGAAAGCACTCACTTAATCATGCAATAATGTATGCGTTATTTAAATTTCCTCTCAAGCGTACAATGAACTGTTTCAGCACTTTTGTGCTAGTTTGGTTTTTCCTTGCCAACTTTTTTGTTGTTTTAATAAGTTTAAGAAGAAACAAAAAAATAAAGCGACCACTCCACTATTGACAACGGCTGTGTGGTAAACAATCCCTCTCGTTTCTCTTCCATCCTTTCGGACGAAAATTCGTCAACAACTCAGGAGCGAATGGTGCTGGAAAAAGTATGGCCGCCATACAAATGGGTGAGAAATGTCCCGTACCGAATTTTCCTCGCATTTCACCCTCCTCCCCCCCCCGCGTATAGGGTTGGTGGGGTTGGTGCAGTCATTTGCAATTGCAATTATTAATGAAGCCTTCATAAATCATACAGCGCTAGCTGCACTTGTACCGAGGTGACGAAGCATGAATATTTATGCATCCGGTGATAAAGCACATTCGATACCGACTGTTCGCTCTGGCATCGCTTCGAACAACACCCGTTGTACGGCCCCGAACTAGTATGCGCAACAAATGGTGACCTGTTTGAAGGTGGAGTACAAAACAAAAAAAGTGTTGTTCTACCAGTTCGCTTTGTAAAGGTGTGCGCCCAGGCTTCTTGGCTTGTCGCGCATAAACATTTACCAGCAGCCGTGCTTAATAAAATGACAATTGAAACCTGGTGGTTTTGAGGGTGTTTGGGGAAAGTTTGGGAGGGTGGAAGGAGTAAAAAAACCATCCACCCCGGCATGACCGGCACAATGTGCCTTCGCAAAAACAAAATATATAAAAAACGAAACGAAATGTAGGTTTTTTGATTCAATAACGCTCTAATTCACTTACAGGTTTTGCGTCAGTATTCCATAAAAATATGTTTTATCATCAATTTCATTTATTGCGCGCTTTCCCTCGAAGTGTGGATGGCGAGCCCTGGTAGCTGTCTTTGGGCTTTTTCTTTTGTTTTTTTCCGAATGCCTTCCGATGTTCGTTTTTCTATCGCCTCATCAATAACTCCATATTCACCAGGCATTTCTCATATCGCTTTTTTTGTTTTCGCTCGCTCTTTCTCACTGTCTCTCTTCTATTCCTGCTCCCCCAATCCATCCCAATCACTCATCTCTTCCACCGGTTTGCCGTTTTGGACAGCTTTGCATCGGTACCAGCATTTGCCAACATTCATTCATCAATCTCATCCCTTGGCCAGGATAATGGCTAATAAAATTTCAATTCCAGCGCTGGTTCCGAACGGAACGGTGTTTTACTTTTGCCTTCTTTGTTTCGGTACACAATTTCGGTGCAATAATCTTTTACCGAAAAACCGTCCATCAAGCGGGGAAAAAATCGCCCGGAAAAGTGCCCGGCGACGATTTCCGGACGGTGGGTATGGGCACCGGGCGAAGGGCGAAATGAAATTGTGCTCGCGCACTGGAACTGGCGTGAAGAGGGGAGGGAATGAGGGGATGACTTTTTGCTGTTTCTTAAATCAATTTGGAACATCTTAGATGAGCAGAAATCAGTTTGTCTGCTAAAAACCTTTTTCATGTTTCATGCTCCCGGACGGAACTCTCGGTACGTTTTTTGGGTTTTATTTTTCGCGATCTAATTTTTGGTCCTCTCCGGTTACAAGCATCGAGCGGCACTGGGCATACCAGTGCGTGACGCTGGTTACGCCATAGATTGTTGCTGCCTAAGCTAAACACACACAAAAAAACATGTTTGTGTAATTTTATTTGCAAAACTTCGTTCCAAATATAATTTATTATTTAAATATGAATAATCATAACTTGTATAAACCCCTAAAGTTTCTAAAGTCTTATGCGCTTTATAATTCTTATCACTTTATGTAATAATTTTCTCTTCAAAGTAAATTTTAATCACTTTTTTAAAATAAAGTAATAAAGCAAAGATTTAATGATTGTTTATTCCAGTTGCATTCCAAAATTGAATTAATTCCTTCTTTCGATATATCACACAGGAAAAGGTAAGAACCTGCTGGCATTATTTCTTCACCGAAGTGTTTTTTTCACGTTTTGAGAATAAAAACCAGTCCACTAGAATGGAACTGGCGGAACGATAATAAATATGTATACAACGTTGAGAAGGATTACGGAACGGTCAGAATCAGGCAAGTTGAGTGGCACCTTGTTGTTTGTTGCTGCTGCTGCTACTGCTGCTACTGCCAACCATACTAGATTAGGACAATGATAGATGGTACCAGGCGGAATGATCATCCCCTATGGGTCCGGAAGGTAATGGATAATTCTTAAAAAATACCCCCAGCGCTCGAACGGTGCTGCCAGTGCTGAATAAACATAAGCACACTTCCTGGCGGGCCAAAGTGCACGCGAGGTGAGAATAAATAGGCGTGTGTGTGTG
>AXCM01007857.1:0-12625 GCA_000473375.1 Anopheles culicifacies | reverse complement strand
AATGGTTACCGTTTTCGGAGTGTAATTGTAATCTTCAAATTAATCCGCTTTGATTTCACTTTCAATAAATTTTTCATCTTCACTGTTTTATTACTCTCGTTCTGTGCCTTTATCCTCAACGCATAGCATAGCATTAGAGGTCTTGCCGATGAAGTGCATCGTTCATACCTGCCGTCACCTGTCCTTCACACCGTGCGCATCAAACTCTTTCCGTTAAATCATCTCCATACTCTTAGCACTGATTTATAAATGTTTGTGTGTGTTTTTTTTTAATGTACTTTCACATTCCTCACACTGTCGGCCGCGCCATAGTATATGGATATAGGGTTTTTTGTTTGTTTGTTTTTTAATCAAGAATACATGTATATAGTGTGGATCTCCTTTGTACGATCATACGTACATCGTTCGTTCGCCTTGTTGATCCACCGTGTTGCCATCTGTTTTTGTTACATTCTTGCTATCATCACGCATTCTACTGGGTTCTTTAATTTTTAAATGCTTTCATCTTGCGCTTCCATTCACCGTTTCTTCATCTATGGTTTAGTGTAGCCAGCAAAACTTGCACTTCTACGCTTGTTTGGGTGTTCAACTTAAATCAGGGCGTCGACAACTCCTGTAGACGATGGCCACGAACTATGCTGAACGTCCAACACCTAATCATTCTTTTCTTTTGCATATTGACGGCGAACTCTGGGAATCAGTTTGTGTGTATGTGTTTAATGTTTGCTTCATCTTGTTTTCTATTCACCTTTAAATTATGCTTACTTTCTGTTGTTTTGGCATACTATATATATAATGTATATATATATTATAAAGCACACTAACTAGTTCCCTTTCTACACCAGTACTTTTTCCCATTCAGTTTGTTTTTTTGTTCTGCAGTTGTTGCTTTATTAAAAGTATGTGTAATGTTGTTTAATTCTTTCTCTCTCTCTCTCTCTCTCTCTCTTGTCGTTTTTTTTTGTTTAATCTTCAACAGGAAAAGCATCAGATTCCTTGTATGTTCCACTAGACGTGTATTTGTATATGTTAACAACAATATTGACCCGTGCTTCTTGCGGTCACAAATGTATGCGCGGTGTCGAAGATTTACTTGGGAGCGTGTGTCTTGGGGCTAGCCAGCACGATGACCTTCTTTTGTGTCAGAGAGGAATAAACCACATAAACATCGATTAGATCGCAAAGTTTAATGGCATTATAGCTGCATGTTGCTGCTGCTGCTGCTGCTGCTGCACTTACACACTACACGATGTGGCGGATTGGTATGAGAGAGGGGTTTCCGAACCGAAATGCCTGGGGTTCGTCCACCTTACCTTAAAGCTGCACGATTCGACACTTCTATACTCTCGGGCCTGAGATAGAAATCTGGATCTGGATGATTAGTTTCGATAAAGAAAATAAAAACAAAATCTCTTCCGAAATATTGACATCATTTCACTGCTGCTGGTTTCTGGTGCAATGCACCGCCGTTAATACAACATACATTCAGTATCAATGCCACATTGACGGAATCGTTAGGACTAGAGTGTGCACCCTTCCTGCTGCTGCGTACATGTGTGAATCTGTTGCTTCCATTCCGGTATAGTGTAAAGTACATCTTGTGTCCATCTGTAGTTCTGTAGTGTCACAAACATGGCAGGATTATTGTACTGTTTTTAAACTTCCTTCTTCCTACAGCGTAGTGTAGTGTTAGCCATCTAGCTGCGAAACATTTGTGTTGCTTGACCGTGTTTTTTCTTCCAGTAATGTTGTCTATCTTTTTGTTGATTTTGATTTGAACGCACTATTTAGTGTAAGCGTGAATTGATTTACTTGGCGGCTCGTTCTGTTTGTTTCATTTACAGGTGGCGAAACACATTACGAATAAGACAAGAAAGAGTGTGCATACTAGAGCTCAAGACGTAACGAGTTCATGTCGCGATATGAGACACAAGTTAAAAGTAAAAAAAAAAAAACAACACTTCCCTACATACGCGAATAGAATCGAAGCTTACAACATAACCTTCAAAGGAAGAACTAAGTAAACGAAAGCTCTTCCATGGTTCTTCATTACATAAATATTATTCCCACCGGTACGCACCAGCTTACTGATACTCGTCATCGCTGGACAGTAGCATCGTCTTTTCATTGTAATTTTGGCTAATAGTCGATACCTTTTGCGGCACGACACTTGCACCGGGCATAAACTTTCGCTGACTGCCAAGCGTCGGGGGCGCAATGTAGCTGCCGCCGTTTCCACCAGCACCATTGCCATTGTAAGATCCCGTCGTTGCACCGCTTCCCACACCGTGGTTCTGACCGTGCCCTGTTAGCTGATGGCTGGGATCATCCGGGTCGTAGGAAGAAACGCGAATGCCTCGTGGATTTTTGCCACCTGAAAGTAAACAAATACCAAGGCAAAGTGTTTAACGTTATTAGTTTCCTTGTTGTAAATTGTACATTGTTTCCGTTGGTATGAAAGATACAAATATTGAAATCATTCAAACAAAAAGTACACGGCTAAAGAACACAACAAATTTTGGTAGCAACAGGAAGTGAACAAGAAAT
The DNA here is from genome assembly GCA_000473375.1 of Anopheles culicifacies. Classification (NCBI taxonomy): domain Eukaryota; kingdom Metazoa; phylum Arthropoda; class Insecta; order Diptera; family Culicidae; genus Anopheles; species Anopheles culicifacies. Next base: position 10,078 of record AXCM01007857.1, on the reverse strand, counting down.
AGAACAATGCACCTGGCATTAAATCATGCTTAGCCGGCGAAAGAAAAGTTATCGTTATACTTACCAACAAACTAGCTACCTTCCCGTTGGACATATTTCCATGCAATGTTAATTTGTATCTAGACACAATGTTCATGTCCTTCTCGCGTTTCATCATTTTCTTTCGTGCCTACCGCTGTGTTTTTGATAAACCGATCAATAACAGTACCAGCTACATGCAAAAATACGGTTTATTATGTAGTGTTTTTTTGTTTTCTTCTGTCATTTACGTTATTATTTTCTATTTTATCCTTCAAAGTACTCCACTTTAAATCACTACTCCGTTTCCATTCGCTCTCTGGCAGGCTGTTTTATGTTTTTGCTGAACCGTCCGCGTCCATGTGTGTAAAACCTCTTGCTACAGTGTACGCACCCCCTCACGTAAAATAGTCTGCTGATTCTTGCTACTGAAAATCACATCTGATTCTACTACCTATGATTCCCGCTCAAAGGAACATTCACTTTCTCACAGTATTTTACGATCGTCTCTTAAAATCTCTCTCGTTACTACATCGATCGAATCCGCTCCTCTGGTCCGCTGGTTCGTTTAATAACGGGCATAATCTAACGCACACCACGCCACGCTAAACTAAGCTTCACTATCGGAAAGGGAATGATGATTTAGACGTTCATCTACAGCAAGCCAACGATACATGCGGATTGTGTTAGGGTTAACGAAAAGGCACAACGATCGCACACAAGCATATACACACTTGTCATGCAGATATGCTTGCCTATTTGTTTTTACATTAATTATTTACAGTCACATTACAGCGAGCGAATATAGTGTAGAAACCACTTATCAGAACATACTTGCAAATTAAAACCGAGAAAGAAAGGAAGGCACTTGGGTATTCAGAGCAGAAAGCGTTAATTATGTGGTGTATATGCATGTATCGTCGGACATGTGCAGAAGACTGAATTGCTCAACAGGCGTTAAAAGCGTAACTTGTTCTGCATTACATCGATGTTTCTGAATAAGTACTTGTTATTATGTCACTTGTAAAGACACATCCATCAACTGACAAAATGTTATGTTTATTTAAAATACAGTCACGTGGAAAAAAACGGAGAACCGCAATGAATTATGTAAGAAAATTAAACTCTTTCAACGCTCTTTCAACAAGTTCTACGTTTACTGAATGTTCCTGACATGTACTCCTGAAGTTAACGATGTGTGTGTGTCGTCTTCAAATGTTAAAAATATATCTCTTAAAAAAAAATATACACATGCTGTGGGATACTTCAAAACGCCTATCATATCGCGGATCATTTGCTTAATTTCGATTGAGCCCGGGATCAGGTTTACTTTTTAAAGATATAAATCGTTTTAATTTTATTTTGTGTTTCCTCCCATCCATCCGGCTGGCTCTATCACGTACAACTAAATTATTATTTTGTTTTTAATGTCTAAAGATAAAAAATAGAGTGGATTACGCTTTCCATCAACACTGACACGGTGCGTCAATGATTTAGAGTCTCTCGTAAGGCATCTGCGATACAACTTCTGAAAAGTGGAAAGATGAAATGTTTAACAACAATGCTCAACACTGACAATCAAAATCCATATCCTTAGTTTCATTCTTAGATTCTTGATTAGTGATCGATCACATGATATTCTCGCTGTTGCAAATCCCAATGCAAATGCCGTGTACCTTGCACCCGGCTTCAATTTACACACACGATGTGCACGCAAGCGAAATGGCCAAATCATTGGTGGTGTGCAACGGTTTTGTGATTGCGTGGGTAAGACCGAGAAGGAAACAAAAACAATATGTGCCGGTGTACGACGACGTGTGTGCACCAACGCAAGGATCATATAGTACGCTTCCACAAAACCTTACCACACGCGCACCGTCGTACAAAGTAAACTCATATAGCAATCGTGTTGATGGTGGTGGGCATTTAAAAAAGGTTTCCCGTGTATGGTACACCGTGATGGTGATAGTGCTGGTGACCACTCTGAAGGACGTGCAGCTCTTCCTCACGCAGCTGGTAATAGCTTTTCAGATATTGGGGAGCCTGAAATTGCTTCGAATCGCTGCGCTTCCGGTCGATCGGAGATGGGCAGTCTGCAAGTGATTTTGTGGAATTATAGTTCCATGTGTCTTTGCTGTCTTTGACGATGAGTTTCGTGTTCTAGCAGATACTTGAGGCGCTTTATAATACAATTTCAATGTGTTACACTAACAGCCTTTACGGGCGTATCCATTCAAAGTCAACCGAGTCTTTGATATCTATTGGCGCCGTTCTAATGTCTTCTCTAGCATATGTTTAGCCATTACAGTACAATGTATTTAAAAAATATATCAGAACAGTTGATAAGTAGGAAATAATGTGTTTCGTTTTCGGCATGCATGTCCTTTACATTTATACAAAACATCAAACAACATGAATAACGTCAAACTAGCATAAAAAGCCACGACAAGAATAAAGAAAAAGCTATAGCAAGGGATGACATTTAAGTAAAACTCAAAATAAAAAAAAGTATAGTAGACAGATGACAAAAATAAAAAAATAAAATAATCATTCAAAATTCGTGCATTCACAACCAGCGAGCATATAACATGTAACGACAAGAGTAGGGAACCAAGATCGAAATTTGTAAATGGAAAGGATCGGTATGAACGTCCTACCTGAGCTGTACTGAGTGTACTGCTGATACTGCGGATGGAAGTTGTGTATCGCATCGGTCATAATATCTTTCGGGTTCATCGTTTCCTGCGGAACAACAGTAAATGGATGTGTGTATTTGAGGCACTAATCGTGAAAACGTTACCAAGCTAGCTTCCCTACCTTTAAGCTGCTCGAAATTGATTGCATCGTGACAGATCGGCCGTGTGCATCGGTCATGCAGCTTTGGGCGTACACCTGCGTGAAAGGAGAAATATTGCCGTCGTAAATTCGGAAGCGCGCTCCACAACGTAGAATGCTCCACGAGCACCGATGCTTACCTGGTACGGGAAAGCATACCGCAAGGCGATGGCGGCAAACAACATTTCGATGCAGATGAAAAAGTTCTGATAACCGGCAGAAACCGTACCAGCGGACGTGGTGGAACCTCCGGCATCGACGATCGGAGAGATGACCTCCGCCTTTTCCAGAATGGCCAACCCGACACCTAAAACGTAAGCAACGGTTTAATTGTGCGTTCGTACATATAAAGTGATGTACACTTCCCCATCACAATGCGGGTGGTGCTAGCTTCTTACCTTGCCAGAAGGACAGGAAGATAACGGATTTTACGGTACAGAACTTCAGCACGGGATCGAAGGGCGTCAGCAGGTCACGGGTGGCAAAGTAGAATAGGTACAATCCGTACAGGGCCAGCGAAACCGAGATGTTGTAGATGACGGTGATGTAAATGTAGCCTCCATCAGCACTGCCGTGTTTGTGTAAGGGTGTCGGAAATGTAAAGCAGAAAATAAAACATATGAAACCATGAACATTTTACCGAACGCTACCGAACCGAAGCTGAAGACAGACAGGCGCCGTGTTGTTATTTATAGTAGCGGAAACCAATGATGGCAGGGAAACCCACTAACTTGATATTCAGTTGAATGTCGAATTCTTACATAAAACCGGAGAAACCAGGTACCAATGTTGCTTGGAAGAATTATTATGAATCCTGCCAGTTGCTTTTGTTTGTTATTGAATTCTACCACCTTATCATCTCACATTGTAATGCGTTTAAAATGAAGTACATTTGAGTTACCTGTCGCATAACATTTCTATTACGTACGGAACAAAAAGGATTCGTATGCAATAGCAACTAAATGGTAGTTTTGACCTACTTCAGACTGCATACGTGACCATGAAAACTGTTCTAATCAATAGTAGTTCTCCATAACATTTACTGAGGCTTGTGCAACAGCACGTTTGCACTAGTGACGGGCGACAGTGGGATTCGAATCGGATGCTAGGATTGGATCCCGGATCCGAGCAATCCGGATTGAATCTTAAGATCTAAATATGTCAAGATTAAAATCTAGGGTTAGGATCTGATCCAGAGTTATTCAGATTGATTTCTATCGGGATGCGGATATCTCATAATTGATATTCGGTATTGTGATCCACATTTATGCATAATTTAAGGGTAGATTTACTTTTGATATGTTGTTCACGAAATTCTTAAATGCATTAAGTTCTTAAAGGGTTTAAATGCAATGTTTTATACGTTTGTGCATGGGAACTTCTTGTAATCTGTTTTCAGTACTTTTTTCAGTTACTGATAAACACAATGAGTTATATTCTTTCAAGAAGAACGCCTAGACCGTATATTGTGTAAAAAAAAGTAAAACAATTCGTGCCCTTTGCATCCTCAAGTAAATTCTTGAACAAAACCGAGCCGTAAAGGATTCGGAATGGCTTCAGATAGGTGGGATCGAATTTGCCCAACACTAGTTTGCACAACGAAAACCTCCATACGTACCTCCAGTCACCGTCGTGATAGTGATTGAATGCCTGCAGGAAGATGATAATAAACGCCATCAAGGGTTTGACCAAGCAGAACTGCAGTGTCGCCTGTTTGCAGAATCGCAGGAATCCGATCGTGTACGTCTTGCCCGCTAGGCAGCACGTTCCGTACAGGCAGGACGATTTGATCGGTTTGCCACGGATCTCCGACATAATGTTGCCTTCACCACCCAGGTACTCATAGCACAGAGAAAGGAAGTTGTAGATTACGAACGCTGTAACAGAGTAAAAGAATAAACAGATGGTAAGGGTCTCGGGAGCCAACAGCCGATAGTACACGTACCTTCATAGCAATCGCGTACGGTAAAGAAGTACACATAGACACTTTCCGAGTTGAAGAACAGTAAGCTGACCCAGGAGTACGTGGCATAGATCGGCACGATGAACAGTATTCGGACGATCCATCGTTGTTCCTGTGGGTTCGTGTACCATCGAAGGTGTTGATAGATCTGCAAAGCAAATGGGTAGAAAGAAATGGTTAGAACAATATGTTTTTTTTAGGTATGACTTAGTTAATACACATTTAATAGATCCTCAGCGTTGTTCGGTACGCTGTGTATGTAACATCATTACTACGAACACCAAACGATTCTAGATTCGAAGCTGTTTTCGTATCCAAGAAAAAAAGAAACACAATATTTTATGGTTCCTTTCCGTGACCAACACATTTGCCATAGTTACATTCCCAGGAGTAATAGTTATTTGTAAATCGCACCCTCTAATGGTTGGCGCAAACTGACCATTACAAAGCCTCCGGTGACCGTTTACGAGTGACCTGCATTTTTTGCAACATTGCCAACCGACCAAGTAACATAAAATAAAGAAAGCCTCCCCTAAACACCAGCACCACGAAAGTATTGGGTGTTTTTGGGGAGGTTGGAATCTTGTGCACTGACGCATTATTAAATATTCATCATACTGAAAGTGAAACATGAACCACGTGAACCTAGCGGCCGAAGAAGATGCCGAGACGTGAAGACAAATATTTGTCATAGTATGATGATATGCGGCCGATGCAGCCTAGGAGGTGGCCCACAATAGTATACCCGGTGGTTGAGGTGTGGATAAAAATGGATGACAGTAGAAAATGGCATGCTTTCTTCTCTTCCAAAGGCGTGTTCCACCGTGTTAGGGAGGGAATTTTTGAGCCTAACCATTAACGAAATGGCCATCAGTCGCTTCCCCCCGAAAGCCTAATGGTGCTCAACGCAACTACGCCTATCCCTAAACCTACTTAAAATGATGTCAAAAATAGTAACACCCTCGCGTCTCGGATAAAGACACAGCAGCAAGGGAGATAATGTAATAACTCTTCCAGCTGAACGGCGATGTTTCTGGTGCAAATAATTTTATATAGCTTTAAAATAGCGCTCCATTGCCTTTTACTTTCATAAGTCACTCGGCAGCAAGAAATGTAAACCTTTTGTTGTGGAGTCCAAAGTCACACCGCGGACGGTTTGTGTGTGTGTGGGCAGAAGCTACCGTTCGCGTGCGTTGTGAGACATTATGGGAAGAAACAGCCAGATACATAATGTTCGCTATTCAGTGAGGGCGAAATCACATCAACGACATCATCAGGATGTTATCCAATGGCATCTTCAAGTCTTTTGCCGTTTTCTTTTCCCTTCTCGCGGTCCGGATTATTTGCTATTTTAGTCTTCATTTTCTTGGACTCGCCGGTTAGATTATGATAAAATGGCGCTTCGTTTTGAAGCTTGGGCAGCAGCAAGCTCCAAAATTATGGCTTGTTCACAGGCCACAGTGCCGTGTCCGAAATCAGGGAAACCTTTCCCACTCGAGTGAGTGACTTGAGATTGGGATCAAAACATGGTTCACCTTCTGTTTTTGCTCGCTCGCGATGGATAAGGTATTCATTTTTGATCGTTACTATTCATTCGGCCGTGGGTTGTTATCGCACCGGTACAAAAGACAGTGCCAGTGACTAGACGATGGGCTTTGATGATAAAAAAAAGCGTTGCTCCGAATAATGATTTGTGACAACGTTCTGATATTAAGAAGTTCCTCTATTGAGTAACTGAGCTCAGCGGCAGTTTCTTATCAATTGGTATCGAAAAGGAAAGCAACTCCAAATTTCAGATCTTCTGACAAATAAATAACATCTTGGATATTTCTCTTTGTGATATGGTTACAACCCACACACAACAAACGAAAACCAACTATTAAAAGATAACACACTCACGTCCGGTCAAACAACATCTTGGCAACACATTTTCTAAACAGAACTGCACAAAAGAACTGCACACATAGTTTTGTCTGCCTTCCTACTACTTCTTCTCCAATGGACGGTTGTATTTACATTGGTAAAAATAGCAAAAAACATCAACCAAACAACACAAAATCGATCAACCGCAACGAAAAACCATCGACCAGAGAGCAAGAGCGGTCGGTAAAATGTTTGTTTTGATATGTGGCAAAAAAGGGGGGATTGGAAAATGCTCTTCTAACCCGCCAGATGTGTTTGTGTGTGGAAAATGGCTTGCTTCATCGGAATGTGTTTGTGGAGCTTGCGAAAGATGAAAGATTTCGATTAAGTAATCCAGATACCAGATCCCGATCTGGTAGTACTTGATCTATTGTGCGGGGATATATCTAGAGGCAACCGTGGATGGATAAAAAAAAACACGATATGCATCTGGGATCGTGCTCTGGAAGTGAAAAGTGGCAAAGTTTTTCGTGAAACATGCAGAGGAGCAAAAATTTAAATGAATATTTTATCGCTGAATAAATTGCCGCAATACATATTCCGTTAATAGCAGCATCTATCAGGCACACGCGGCCGGCAGCGCTTTATGTATGAGTGTGTGTGGGCCCTTTTTGCATGTAATCTGCCGTTTTCGAGGTAAAAGAAAAATTACCCTCCGATTTTCCGCTGCATGTACAGAGCTTACACAAAACTGCACGCGATCATCAACAATCCTTTCCCTAGTCCAACTTCTGCTTCGTACGCTCGGGTACTGAATGTTCCAAAATTCAGTCATACGAGTTTTTCACTCTCCGACTTCACGTATGTGTAATGGAAAGTATTAACGGCACGTACGGTACTTAATCCTGAAAACGAATGGACTAAACAACCGGCTGAAGAAAGAGGAGCAAAACACCCCAATATGTAGGTGATTCTACTATGCATGTTGTTCGGGTATATTCTCCATCCCTTATTGGAGGCAACTGATCGAACCTCTCCGTCGTCCAAATAAAATCCGAAGGAAAGTAGAAAAAAAAGTTTAAACGCTTTATTAACTAACAAATAAAAAAATCCAATTATTTTTGAGTTTAGAAATTGTTAAGAAACAAAATTATTGTATTTTTTTCCTTTTAAGTCATCAAAAATGTTACCCAATACACCCAAGGGTTAAAAGGAATAAGAAACATCTCTTTACTGTAAAAGTACCCAAAATACAACCACAAAAAACGTTCTACGAATCAAACATCGATTTTACCTTCCAACCACGTAAATGCGTTTCGGAACCTACAAAATTTCTAACAGAAACTAAAAATAAAGGTGAAAGGGTAACAGCTCTCTCGATCCTTTCACATTTCTTAACTCTGGGCGAACCACTGCATTTAAATTTGTGTACTCTTTTACCCTGGAATCAATTGACGTTCGTGTGGTATTTGTTCTCATGTAGGGTCATTTATTTTTATTTCATTATAAAGCTTGCATCTACAAAACAAAATGGTTTAAAAGAAGAAAAAACAGTTACGTAAGGTATGTTAATACTAACAAATGTTTCAAATGACCTTTCCACAATGCTTGTCCTAAAAACATCTTCAAAGGATTGTTGTATCCACAATACTCATCATTTACTCTCTGGAGACCACTTTTGAGGGACCTGGGGTACCCTCTTTCATTGATGTTAATATTGATGAAAAGCGGCCAAAGCTCAAGAGATGTGTTTGGTTCAACAATAACGTTGACAACCATGCATGAAAAGTAAAATTTAAAAAGCAAGAGTGCCCCAACACTAATCTATGTCAGGCAGAATGAAACAAAGCAGCAAATTACGTGCAAAAGGTCCTTCGAGGACGTTGCGAATGAAAAGAAACATGCCCGGAAAACATTAGGCACGTTGGTACGAGCTGGACCGGGATAAGTGTCCTGAAAAGCAGTATGCACGCGAAGTAATCAGTAAAACATGTAATTAGGAAAGCTCTGCCTTAAAGGCACTTTAGTTTAAAAAAAAAACAACATTGCATGAACCGGAATGAGGTTTGAAGTGTTAAATAAGAAATATAAAGCAAGAAATATTTAACTTTATCGTCTCTAGAAAAATTGTCGTTCAGGGGAAGAATTGATACAGATAAGGAGAAATTAAGTTGTAATCATCAACCATACAAATGGAACAAATGTACATAATATCACGATGTTACACAATACAGATAAGAAGAATAGCAACATGTTTTTGAATTTAATTTTATGATAACTATAGTCTTCTATCACGACTTGAAACGATTTAGTCAATTCAATGTGGTATAATTTGAATTATTATACAAAAAATAAAATTATGAATTTTATTACCAATGTTTTCAAACAAGAAAAAACGAGGCCAATAAAACGACGCCAACTCATGAATAGTGGGCCACTAGCAAAGAATATGACAATCACGCGGCCCCGAGACTACGGCATGACCCCTTCAAACAGACGTTGTCATCGACAGTCATCGATTTCTGTACAACTTTTGACACCGCACTTTTCACCGCAGCTAAGCGCTCCCCACGCCAAATCCTTCTCCCTGGGGTCGTGTGTTGTCACCGCAATAGCACACATGTCGAACTATTTTTCCAACCAGTTATGACTGTGCGGCTAATGAAGCCATAGTGATGGAAGCCGCGTACTGTGTGTGACGGCCGGTTGCAAATGTAGCTCAGTTCGATTCAAGGACAGAAGCAGAAGAAACAGAAGACAAATCAGCTTTATTTAGACGGGAGCTTTAATGAGAATGTTTTAAGAAGCAAGGTTTAATAAAAAGGTTATTTTTTAAGGGTTACAGCATGTTAAACTTGATGAAATGTTTATTATCTCACTAAATGTAGTACATATATTTGGCCAATTATGTAGTATTGATTTTGATAAACTTTCTGCAAACAGTTACTGTAATAAATCTTGAATTTAGAATCATACGAATCAGGAGTTGGAACTTGGAAGATCTTCAGAGTCTTCAAAGATTAAGGAAATGTTCCAGATTTGTGAATCTTCATATTCTTGAAGAGTAAATCTTTAAAATCCTAAAAATTCATTCATTCTGACACAATAATCATCTTACCAGAATGAATTTGAATCAGAATGGCAGCTCTCATAAGCAAATAATTTCATACTTTCTACTTCATTCTTTTCTGTAATTATAGACCACCTAATAGTCCCTAATACTAAAATACCTTAAGTTAGAAAGCTTAAGTCTTGGTCTTAAGTCTTTCTATTGTCAATGTTCAAACATCGTCAAGAACCTGTGTTATTTTTTAATTTTAAAAATTGTTTTTGGTAAAGTTTACATTTGTTATTACATTTTAAAACTCTTCTGTATTAGAAACACTGATGATATCGAAA
>KI424681.1:5547-16705 GCA_000473375.1 Anopheles culicifacies | reverse complement strand
TAACAATCAACAAAAATAATAAACAAAACTAAAATTCGTTCGTAAGACTCAAAGCAACGTTAGAATCGCGAACGAGCACGTGTGCGGAAGGAGGCTAAGGAGGAGTTGCAATCGAAAATACAGTGTTGCGAGATTCTCGGAGGACAACACAATGGAATGGGTAAAAAAAAACTTAACTCAACTATAATTAACTCTATTATCTTCATGTTGGAATTATTTCTTTTATTAAACTCATTACTGAAATTACTATAACTTTTCCGAACACATCATCGCATGATAATGAATAATAAAAAATTTTCCAGAAAAAACTTTTAATTTCCCAGAAGGCTACCACAGGAGTGTGTAACAATATACACACACAAAACACACAGTACCTATCGTAACAAAAGAAAATTCTCGTTGCTGCTGCTTCATTCATTATAATTGGATGTATTTCTACCAACAAGCAGCACAATATATGCAAGTACACATAATAATCACCACCATTTGGACTTATCTCGCAATGGGGGAGCTGTGCAGCACACACCCCTTGTTATGATCATTAAACCTTTCGCTTATCACAAAACAAACGATGTTATTTCCGCTACGGGTACACCTTGCCAGATAGTTCCCTTCAGCAGCACCATATTCTTTATTTCAAAATATCAAACATACCAGTTTTAAGCCACTCAATAAATTATGCACACGAAATTTAATGATTTTGGTAACATTGTATCTGCTCCATCTAGAGATATGCCCTATATGGGTTCGTTGTCGTCGTCTTCCCACAGATCTTTATGAGTATGCCGTGAGGTGATCCGTTCAATCCATCGTTTAGCATTCAGTTGCTTGCACGTTAGACCGTAGCCGGGGCAGATCCAGCAGGTTGCTCTGCGGCAGCTGGGACAGCAGCAGCAGCAGTGGCGCGTGCGGTAGCTTCCTGTTCCAGCGCCTTTGCCGCGGTCAGTACCGTGCGGAGCTGGAGCGCATTGCAGCGCTTGTACTGCCAGTACGAACCGGTGGTGGTCAGCATCTGCTCGCAAGCGTCGAAACCCTGGTCACTGGCGGTCTGCAGATCCTGGGCGCGTTGTTGCAAGTCCTCCGGCAGGTCGGCCACCGCTAGACGACCCAGCACATCGGCGTTGGTAGCGACGGTTCGTAGATTACCGGTGGCAGCCGCCGGTGCCAGTGTCGGCGGTGCCATTGCAGCCCGTCCGAAGACAAACGGAGCTGCGGGTGTTGGTGGCAATGCCGCTGGCAGGTAAGCTACCGGTGGGTATAGACCGGTCGGGAAGGCGGGCAGCTGTCCAACGCTGGGACGGCCCGGGTACATTGGCAGAGCAGACGGGTATCCACCGACGCCACCACCACCATAGCCCGGTGGCAGAGCTCCGGGAAGTTGTCCTGCTGGTGCGAACGGTCCAAACGGACCAAACAGCGAACCGGATACGTACGAACCGGCCACACACAGCAGCAAAAGTCCACCAGTAAGCAGCTTATTCATCTTGAGGTTGATTGGATGGTTTGGTTGGTAGATTGACGCGAAGATCCTGCACACCTGGCGGGGAAGAAGTCGTTTGATACGCGGAGCTGACTGGCTCCTGGTACTCGAGTGTTAAAAGTCGAAGTGTTGGGCCCTTCTTCGGATCGGTTTGTATCGCTTCGAAGTGAAAACCGCTTGTGATATGCTATCGGACAGTAACTGGCAGCTTTTATAGTCCACTTAGTTGGATGAATTTGTTTTTGCTTTAGCAACCACTTCCGACTAGAATATCGGAAGTTACCGTCACCGCCGCCGCTTCTACGCTTCCAAGTGCATGTTTACCGATCGGATCAACAGATCAGGTGAATGCAGATGTAGCATTAGAATGTCTTCCACTTCGCCCTGCTGTCAACAGTCCGGTATCGCCAATGTCAATGTCGGGCCCCGGCAACACCTGATCCGGCGCTAATAGTCGTTTGTTTATTTAAATTGCATTAGTCCGATAAGAACGGTACTGGATGCTGGAAGCTGTCGCCAACGGTGATAGTGGAGATCGTGCTACTGCTTACCACTGCTGGTTGCTAGCGAGCAGCGTTATGCCCACGGGGGTAAAGCAAGTCCAAGATAATGAGCTGTCCCGAACTGGGATAACAACAACAGGTCGTGACGGTGTTTTGAATTGTCGGTGTACGCTTGAGCCGTTGCTTCCGGGAAGTCTTCTAGATCCGGGTGAGCGGCACGAAGTAACAGTCGACGAGCTGCGGAGATTAAAATTCCACCGAGAATGTATCATTACTCTTCCATATCGGTGTGATGGGAATCTTCATTTCCCCTTCGGAACAATGATGATTCACGCTCTCTCGTCAATCATTTTATTTTTTTCTAACAAAAAAACCTAGCCATCCTTGTACTAGTCCAGACAAAAAAGGTACTTAATCTTTTCCCATGTTTGCTTCTTTTCACCGGCATGAAGGGTACAGCATGCTCCAACTTAAACTGTGTGCAAGAAATATGCGAATAAATCATTCTTCCAAACACTTTACTACGCATCTCGCAAACTAGTTGGCGCACTATATCGTTGTTTGGGTTTTTGTTTACTTGTACCCTTTCCTTTAAACGTAAAACTGTTATTTTAGACGTTTTCCTAAAAGTTTTCCCCTACACAAAAAAAAACTCGCCCCACGACGGGGGTAACGACGGTCGGTACGCTTGGACTGTGAGTTTGCCTGCTTGCACTCCTCCACTGAGAAGTCACTCAATAATACAAAACGCACACACACACACGCAATCATATAACTACGGTACGAAACAGCTGCTTGGTGCATATTCTAAGCCAAACTCTAACTGCGCTCCGCTGCTCCGTAAACCTTCACACCCCTTTGCCTACCACAATTGGGGTGCTCTAACCATTGCCCCTAGCTTTTATGCAATTTGCTTAACTTTTTATACCTTTCTGTGCTTTCCTAGCATACCTACACACACACATACATCGATTGACGGGTGCTGTGTTGGGAACCGATCCCAACCAGCTACCTTTCAAGTAAAAACGTTTTAACTTTTCAAAAACCCTAGAACCATATCGTTCGTCGACGAGTTTCGTCCAGCGGAGGCTACGGCACTAACCGGAAAAGGAGTAACAAATTCACACCGAAATTTATTACTTAAATTAATCTTTAAATTAAACTTTCTATTTCCTTCCCAAAAACCCCGGTTCGGTTTTGGTGTGAAGTAAAGCATACGGGGGTTTATTCGGGGGAAACGAATGGAATGTAAGGGAAGGAATAATAGTGCAGAGTAATGGAATCTCAGAAGGAACTTCGACTTTTGCCACTGTACCAAACGCGATGGTGTACCAGAGGGGGTACAACCCAACCACCCTGTTTGTATGTTAGGTTCTCCTTGGACAAAAAAAAAACAAATTGAAATCCAAAGGGTGTGTGTCACAAACCTGGATGACGTAACGCGTCACCCAACCGATGATTGAGGCACCAAATAATGTGCCCCAAAATGGAATTTGCAACCGATTGGTTCTGTCAGCCATTATTCATCCAATTTCCCATGCGTCCAGTTTGTAAGCGTTAGCCCTCACTACCCTTAAATTGATGTGCCCTTATTTGTCAACATTGCCCCGAATGGCGGTTCCAACTTCAAGCTGTTTGCAAACGGAATTTTAAAGTAAAGTGTGTGCATGTACACCTAGCCTCCCTCCTGCTCCACACACACACACACACATGCAAAGCAGGAAAATCATACCCCCACCTAGTTGGAAGTGAAAGCTGTATTATCCTTATCTTTGACAAGCGGGTGTAAGCACGTAACCACCCAAAGCATGGTTGAAGTGGTAGGCGATAATAGGTACGACGGTTACGGTCCGGTTCGGAGAAAACAAGCAACTATTCGCCAAGTACGCAACAGCAGCTTTGAAGCATGCTTCCGGTTCCGCGTGTTTCCTACTATTAGGGGATGAATGTTAAAAAAAAAGAAATACACACTCACACTACGACAGACAGGAAAATACGCTCTGGCGACTGATGACGTCTTATATCCTGGATCCCGGGACAACAGGCTTTTGTGATGGCTTTCGGGGCAAGCGCTAGATATTTTTCTTCCATTTCCGGTGAACATTTATTTCCCTTTCGCGCTGTGAATGGTGCTGCAACATGCAGCAACGTGAAACGCTACACTCCTCCCCCCATCCCACCCCGTTAAGACCGACCGGTAGCGTCGGCATGTTCCGGACAAGACATCATCGAGCAGTAGCCGCGTTTGGTTGGATGGGCAATTTTTTTTTTGTGTTTACTTCTTTCCCTCAATGTTGCTCGTGCCCGGAAGGACGCGCCTGGTCCCCGAGACCGGAAGTGCACTAATGAGATGAGAAGAAGCAGATAGGAATGTGTTTATCGCGTCACTGCACTACCGTTCCCCGGGGGGGTGGCACACGACACCGGATCGCAAGCCGGGTCGTATCCGAGCAGTGGAAGGAAGAAACCAAAAACAAAAATGAGCAAGAAAAGGAAAAAAAAACCGAATCACCACAGCCGCCATCCCCTTAAGATGGTTGTCTTGCTTGGATGATGCTTTTTCCTTGACCTGACCCAAGCTCATATCTGCCATTTGCACACTGCACCTTTCCCTGGGAGTGCCTGGAGCGCCCGCCCGGGACGGTATCGGTTTGCCGAGCGGACAAATAATTAATTATGCGGTCCGTGTTGCCCATCGCTCGTTGACGGCACAAAATCGTCTCGGCTGTGAGTCAGCCTGCTCGGATGAGCGGGTGCATCATGGCAAAAGAAGATCATACCCAGTGCCCATTATATCTTACTTTCTTTGCTTTTTCCTGTGAGCTCACTCAATGCACTGGAAGACATTTTACTCTGCTCGCTCTTTAACAAAAACACTAAGCTCTCGTGAGGTTTCTTTTTATGTTTTCATTTTGTTTGCTGGAGCGTTTCTAGAGTGCCGTCCCAGCAGTAACGATAGTAAGCTGCAATAAAGATTGTATTGAGCTGATTTTCCTTACAAATGTATCCACCTGTAACAATATATAGCTACCTCTAACAGTAAATACTAGCTAATCCTGTCATCTCGATTGCATGACTTCAGGCGTTTGAGCAAGTTTGTCATTAGCTCCCGCAAAGAATGCAACCCGCATTACGAAACATGCCGTCACAGAGCTGTGGCGTAGCACACATGCCTACCAGCACATCGTTTAGCCGTAGAAATAAAAATGCGACGTAAGCTCCATCGATAGTTAACAGATTGCCCCGCCATACGATAACCCTGTTATATCCGTTTGTTTGTTTTACGCTGTGCATACCTTTCCGGGTGCCACCGAGCTGTCGGATCCATCTTGACAGGTGCGCTCGCTGCCTTTCCGTAACGTGACATATCATCATTTCGTCACCGTCCGCGAGGTCCGCCCGGTTGCGCGAGACCCGTGGCTCAATATAATACGTGCCGGTGAGCTGATGGCTCGAAAGTCAGACTGCACCATGTTTCTTGCCCACCGAAACGTTACTGTCTGGCAGGAGTTGGCGCTTCACGGGCGAACGGGACGTCGTTGGAAAGAGTTTCGTTTTCCGATTAGCTCATTTGTATTCCTAATTGGATGCGGTGCTTTCCGAATGGGGATGTAATGTAGCGCCTGAAATTATGCACCACACCACCGTGCGAACAATGGGCTATCATTCTCCACAGCTGCCAGTAACTCATTGCCAAGGGTGACACATATCGAAAGCGCATCGAACAAAGTTGAATGCCAGCATGCCAGCATGCATGCGGTACTGCACGTCAACAATAGACTTTGTTATATGATATGTTAATTTTGATCAGTATAAAAAAAACTCCATTTAGGGTACAGCACGTGCGGTAAGTTGCAATTATTCTAATGCAATCAGGATCATACTCGGGAAGGAGTGTTTTAAACAGTTTGTTCCCTTCTTCAAATGCAAATCTTCATTGGTACCGTTTCTCGCCACACTAAGCGAAACGGATCGGACGTTCGTAACTGTCGTGGAGTCTTCATTACATTTCTCCTGCATTTCAGCAGAACTTCCTACCGAAACACCTCTTCGTATTACCTCATGTTTTTTTTTTTTTTCAAATATCCAGCGTATGGATATCAAGTTGATACTGTCTATGTCGACTTTAAGGCCGCATCTGACAGCATTCCCACTGAAGTTCTGTCTTGATTTAAACCTTATCTTCATATTGAGTATGCTGGTACTTGGTCTGTGTTTTTTCGTTGGGTCTTCTGCTCTTCCTCAGGGGATTGTTTGAAGTCACGCTTTATCCATATTGTTCAACAACAGTTGTGTACATGTTCTTCCCTCTGATGGCGTCCCCATGTATGACTGATGACCTTAAAATCTTGCCCGCTGTAACATTGTCCACTGTCCTCAATTTCTTTTCTGTTTGGTGTTGTGCTAATGGACTGTTGTTTGGAATTTTTGGGAATTACATATTGGACAAAACTGTCATAAATCGTGTAGCTAAGTTTTTTTGAGTTTCCTCAGCATGAGCGTCCTCCTCTTGTCTCTTGTTAAGTATTGGATTTTGGCAAGCTCATCATCTTCAATTTTATAGTATTCGTCTTGATAGCTCAACTATATTGAACACTCTTTTCTTCCACTCTTGATTTCATTTTTGACAACTTCTCGTCACCTACATGTCTGACCACCTTTCTATATTCTTTCCTTTAACTTCAAGTAGCATTTAATGCCAATCGTCTACCGTCAATATTAACCGTCTTTCTTATCTCTTTTTTCTTCTATTCTTTTCCGTAATCTTAAGAATAAAGGAAACATATAGCCGAGAAACAAATGAAAATTCATTAATACAAAAAACTATTCTTCATTTCCTTAAAAAATTCAAATTTAATCGTAGTGAATAAAGCAAAACAAAATGAACAAAAATTATTACCCAGCATGAAGCAAAACAACGGCATCCGAAAAACTTTGCACAGTTTTAATCCCATCTGTTACGGAATACCATCACTGTGTGCGATCGATACTGTCACATTCTCAATCTGTACTTTTTTTTTTGGCGAAGAATCTATAAAACAAAAGCAACATAAATTGTGTGAAAAAGAATGTTTTTTTGTTTTTGCATCTTCTCAAAAATATTTTCTCTGTCTTTCTTTCTATTTTCCATTTTAAAGAAAAACACTTTTAAAATTTCATTCCCGCATTCCTCACATAGTGATTTAAACAACAAAAAAGCTCCTCATCATAACGATGCTTTAATACGCAACAGAAAAAATAAAGAACTGCACATCAACTTGGATCGCGCAATCAAAAGAGAAAAGGGCATTCATCGCTAGTGCATACTAATTGAAGTACCAAGAGGTGAACGCGAAGAAAATGAAATGTGACAACAGGATGCAAAAGGAAACAACACTTCGCTACAAAATGAAAGACGGCACACCGCTCCCAAGCAGCACGATCATCAATAATATTTGGCTAGTATTCCATTAATCATTAAAGCAACAAACAAAAAAACACACATTCAAAACCTAACAGCGCGTCGAAAGCAAGCGTGGGGATTAAATTAAAACCAACCATTTCTCCGCCGGGCACTCGCCGGGGTGCCGTTCTGCATCGTTCTGCAATCGTTACTGGATGGTTCAGTAATCGCTGTTCCATGTCCACTCTCGGCAGTACATTCAACATTACCGCAGCGGGTTGCTCCCGGGAGGTACGAAATTGCACGCGGAACACCGCCCGGGGTTTTGATGGCAATGGTTTTAAAACATGCACAGACTCTCACTCACCCTCACTTGCACACACACACACACACACGAACACATTCATGTATGCCAGAATGGATTTAGCTGTTGAGTTATTGTTTTTTAATTTGCTTCATATCGCGGCACGGAAGCGGGAACGGTTGTGAACAATTACGGGTACCATGGGATTTACCATGGGTTGCGCACCTGTTCACTGTTGGGCGTGCTTCCATCCCGTAGGACGATGGTAAACGACGCGCTTGGGAAAGGAATAAACAAGCCTCTAAATAGGCAATTCCGTTATGCGGATTGCATAACCCTGGCACATCTCTTTATTTTTTTCCTAAACCTTTTTTCAATTCCATTTCCTCCATAATTATGCCTTTGTTCACACCGCCTTACACCGCAAAATGTAAAACCTCTTCATCATTAATAAAGCTTGTTTAGTTGTGCATCAGGAGCATTTTTTTAAATTTTTTATCAAGCTTGACAATGTGCCACAATTTACATGCTGTGCTGCGTACATAATGGAGACGCCTGGTACCGCACGCCTGGTGGTGCTTTTGCGGTGACTTTATTTTATTTTAATTTTTTATTTTACTTGCTTCCATTACAAAAAAAATTGTCTCCATCGTGCTGTCGTCCAGATTTTGAAGGGTGGGACAGAGAGAGCAAGGTACCGAACGTGTAATTTAATTCAACACGCGTAAGCAAAACAAGAAAATAATCACATACACACACAAATAAACATAAAAACGCACAGAGCCACTGTAGAGTAGGGATGAAAACAAAATGTTTAATTTAAAAGATTGACAATGCAACACCGTTGAAAGGTAGCCCGTGCGTATTGTCATCAGCCTTTCTTCGATGCAAACGTTTGCCACCTCCCATCCTCCACCCATCCGTTTTTCCTTTTCTGGTGTGCCAGATAAGGGCATGGCTTGTCGCATTGGGTGGATGAAGTGCTTCACGTAATGGGTATCCATGTACCATCCCATTTTCCGACTAATTGATTATGGTGATTGCCCTCCCGTTTCCCCTCCCGTATCCCTTTACCAAACGCTTAAACACACCATTGGGGTATTCTTTTTCGGTCACCAAACGCGAACAATCCACGATTCCATTCCCATCTCTACAGCACCGTACCATAAATCATCTGCCAGCGTAAGGCTTATCCCTCTTTATATCCCGCCCTCCCTTCCTCCTACTGGCGCACGGGAAGAAAAATATATCCTTTTCCATGCGAAACAACAACACACTGGTAGGAAATGTACACATATTTTTTAAAATAAAAAATAAAATAAAACAACAACAGCAGCAGGCCTCCATCGTTACAAAAACGATTTATTAAAAATGCAAACGCAACTCAACAAATTGACTGACTGTCACTAAGAAGCACGTGAATATCGTGCCCATTTGCTCTGGTGGTGGGATGAAGGAGGGATCGAAGGGAAAGGGGAAAGGCGGAGGGGGAGGGGGCGGACGAATGTGGCAACAAAAAATGCCACCTCACCCAACCCAACCGGAAACCGACTGTTTACATTTAATTGAAACCCCATTTGGTGCGGGGACCGTACCGCACGTGTTTGCTAGTGCGTTCGTAGGTGTATGTGTGATGGTCATGAATTTGTAATGGAATTTAATTTGCCATATGCAGACCAATTATAACGAAATGTTTTTCGGCAAGCGCGCAACGGTTGCTTTAGCAGCAACGTTTAATGGTTTGCTTCGGCGAAAAACTGGCAAAATGGGTCCCGCGTTTGTGTAGTTCGTGTTTGTTGTCGAGCTGGGAAGAAACATATTTTCACGGACCGAGGTGTGTAAGGATATTAGAACTTTTTGTTTTTCTTTTGTTTTGCTATGCGTAAATGTACCGAGCGTCAAAAACCGGCTCTAACCATTTTTCATAGTTAATTTCCATCGTCATTCTTACCGTTAATAGCATTCCTTGTTTTGCACGCATGGTCTTCAAAATGGAAGACTGGGAGTACATTTTGCTCCATTTTGGTTTTAGCGCTTCACGCACAGCTTCTCGCCACAAAGCCGACAGAAGCTAGCTACCATGTAGTGGTGTCATCATCAAACTTCGATAAGAAAAGTGCGAAAATAAAAAGCGAGAAAACACACACGTACAAAGAAAAACATCCGCTAGTGTAGTGTGCGTCATAAATGGAACAAAATTATGTTAAATATGCAATTCTCGCCCTTCTTAAGCTTTCTTTTTCATTCTTTCACTCTCTCCCTGGAAATATCCTTTTTCTTGTTCGCTTTTATTATTATAGGTTTGTACATTACGATCGCTTCTACCAGAGTATGCCCTGGTGAGCAGATGATATACCCAACAAGTCAATGTGTTTTTTTTTATTCTTACCGCTTCATGTTCATTCCTAATGTACCCTTTCCAACCCCTGAACGGTAAAAAGTGGTTTAACTTTCAATACACAATCCATTTACAAAAACATGGCCTTTTTATTTCATATTTAGTGATGAGGATGATGATAATAAGTCCCACCCCACATATCAGGTTTAAAGAGTGAAATTATCGTCGACACTCTAATACACGTACTTGCTAAAAAATAACCGAATTAATGGTGGCTTATCAGAATTCTTTATGGCATCCATCACCTTTAAGTACACATTGTTCCTTGTTATTGCTGGCATATAGTTTTTGCTACTTTAAAAAAAATCATCACAACAGCGCCTAAATGTATGCACTCCATTAGGCAAAAACTGTTTTATAACGTTTAACTCATTATTCGCGTTTCAACTTTCGCTTTTCGACGAAGCTGGGCTAACCTTAGCCAACGGGTATGGTACGATGTTTTCCATCTCAAAGCCAACGCATGAATTTATCTCACGAATGAACTAGCACGCACATATTCTGCGTTCTCTATAGTATGCGAGAAAAATGTAAAAACTACATACCGACAGTTGTTTCCTTGCCTACGGCAATAAATTGTTAGTATACGAAGTTCTGCAGGAAAGCATTTTTTTTGCAGCAAACTGTTTTATTTTAATTCATATTTAGTTCACTTTTTTGTAAAGGATGAGTTTTTTTTTCTTTTCTTGGCGCATAAGCTCGCAAATGTTGTGTAATGTTCAATTTCTGGGGATCTTTCAAGCGGAACATGGTATGCAATCCGTTTTTGTACAGTTCTTCTGGGCAAGAAACATTAAAAAATAAAGAAAAAATTGAAAAACGAACTAGTTTGCAAGCTATCTTCAGGAACGTACGTAACTAGTTGTAAAATTCGAAGTAACCATAGCCCGTAGCGCACTGATCTATTCACTCCGTTACATAACGAAACCATTTCTTTAAAATGCCACGTTAAAACCATGTTACCAGCTACAATTAAGTGCTTTTTATGAGGGCTGTGTAAGTAGACTGACCCTACCGGAGCGGTACGACATTGAAACAAACCATTACCTAAACCATTTCCGCTGCTCGTGAAACGTGAAGCAATAAAAAC
>AXCM01007840.1:0-13826 GCA_000473375.1 Anopheles culicifacies | reverse complement strand
CTTATGGACTCCTGAGACACATGATTGGTAATCGTGATCTTGACAAGTTCCAGTTGCCGAAGGAATTGTTGGACGAACAATACAGGAGTTGTAGCTTATTTTACACCAAGGTTAGTTGGTTCAATGATTCTAGAGCTAGTATATGATATTAACGATTGTAAATTCAATATAAAATAATGTATAAAAAAATAAAGCAATGAATACAGAAATACGCCAACACCGGTGTCTGAATTACTTTAAGGAAAAGATCTAACTAACAGAAAATTTCCTACTCCTCCTCCTATTCGCAGAAAATAATTGTTCTGGAGAAACCAAATTATTTTCTTTTTTTGTATCTACTTATTTTTTTTTGCTTTGATATAAACTCAAGAGGTCTTAGGGCTGGCCATTTTGCTGGCATCCGTAACTAGAATTTACCGACACACAATAGGATTAGTCGGCGGTTCGGATTTGGAGCGATTCGGTGGCCGAGGAGACTGAGGCGCCGGTCTTCAAACGGTCAGGACCGAAGTTCGAATCCCATTCCGGGCCGTTCCCCCGTACGCAGGACTGACTATCCTGTTGCGGGTACATTCAAGTCATGGAAGCCAGAAATGGCAGGACAAAAGACCTCTCTCGGGGTTGTAGAGCCAGAGAATAAGAAGAAGAAGAATAGGATTAGTCAAGTCAGTCCTGAGTAACGGAAGGATATTTCGCTTTGAAATATCCTTTCGCCTCAACCTTTCTAGAGCGTGATCAGTAAGTACACAGTTGATAATTTTCGGTGAGACTCCTGAATTTGATAGTGTGAATGTGAATTTAATGGAACCCTATACGTATACAGGGTGTTACTATATGTAAATATGGAAAGCAGTTTAGCTGCTCAGCCATTAGAGTGTAATAAAATAATGATCTTCCCACTTCGAGACAATGTAAACCCGATGGCCATTGTGATTTTTCTGTATTCAGTCAAGTGGTTATAAAAGCCCGACCACACGTTATGATACTTAGTGCAACGGGAAAGCTTCACGTTATTAGCCTACAAACTTTTGGTTGAAAAATGCGCAGCTACATTTTCCATACATGGTACAAATGGCTTAGGCGCCAGTGACATTAGAAGGACATTAATTTATGTGTATGTGATATTTCAGTGTTGTGATCTTCGGTGCTCTGTTTTCTCCTGCTGGGTGCGTCACGTTCGACTGCCGACAAACTCTGACCAGCTCGTGCCAGCTGGTCAACTGGAACCCAACCGAGGAAGGATACTTTATGCTGAAGTACATACCGACCAACAGTTCGATTGTTGCTTTGCGCAACTTACATGCATCGGCACTAGATGAACGGTTTTGCGCGGAGTTGAGCAAAATTTCGCTTGATACGCTATTGATTGAAGAATCTCCCAGCTTGAGGAAGGCTTTATTTACGAAAGATTGCAGTATGGTTAATTTGAAAATCTTCAAAACATCCATATTTCGACTCAGCTTCGAACGAAATACTAATATACAGTATTTAAACATCAAGCACAGTCAAATACGAATTATTCCACCAACGATAAGTAATTTACTTGATGTGAAGGAACTCACCATACGAATATCCAAAATTACTAGTGTCGATTTGAGCCTGTTCTGTCCACTACTCGGGCTTCAAATGCTAAACTTTAGTCAGAACAAAATTTCGCACATTCTTAGTGCCACCAACGACACGTGCATGTCCAACCTGATCACACTGCGTTTGGATTACAATGAGCTGAAGGAGATAAACCTGGAGGCGTTTCGGCCCATGGTGAATCTGTTGCAGCTTTACTTGAAGGAAAACAAAATCGAAACCCTCACAGGGACGCTGACGAATCCGGCAGTGCAAGACTTACTGCTGGCTCACAATCGCCTTAGAGCGTTAGACTTCTGCGGCTGGGACGGTGCGAAAGTTTTCAACCTGAATGTACCGTTCAACAATCTAACGAGTGTTCCTCGCTGTCTGTACAAACTGTTGCCACACAGCACGCAGTCGGTAAACCTGTACCTCAACCAGATCGATCGCTTCGAAGTGGAAGATATGGAACAGTTGCCGGATGTGGAGGTGATCGATCTGTCGCACAACAACATTGCATCAATCCCGCTGAACGAGAGCTTATATCCGGCGAAGCTGTGCGAATTGAAGCTGTACGCAAACCCAATAAACAGTGTGCCGGATGGAATATTTGAGAGGATAAAGGTAAAGCTAGGTGCCTCAGTCGGGGTATCGTATTTACCGTCGGCCATTGTTAGCTAGTGGAGAAGTGTAATGAAACGATTGTTAAGGCAATAAATGTTTCGGAAAGAAAGCTCTTAAGCCGCTCCGATAACTGATAGAACTGACTTCCATCATCAACGCCAAGCAACTAATTCTGGCAACCACATCAACACATGATCTGCTGCTGGCGCTTTGGCGCTGCTCATGCACTCGGTTCGAAAATACACTCGAAGCAATTATTATGAACCATTATAAAGCGATCTGGCCGAAAACACGTGGCACGACCGTTGCGATTGTGTACGCACAGACCGTGTGCGCCCCCGTGTGTCATGGCAGCGTACGAACAGCTGTTGTCGCGCTGCCAGGGATGGGAAAGGTGGCATTTTAGTCACTTCCTCGTACGCTCGTAGGCCACCCATGTTTTGCTGATGGCGTTTGACCACACGGCGTACACTATCCGCTAAATACGTTGGGCGGCAAAATTGGAGCAACTGTTGCCATCGAGTCTATTGACAAATTTCGATTCAACGAGCGTTGATCTAATTTTGATGCCCTGGCAACGGATATTAATCTGCTTGGTGTGAAACATACCCCCACACACATACATGCACACAGTCTCAGCTTTGAGGCTGGCGTTGGCTCTCTCCATGTGTGCGGTGGCGTAGCATCATTGGCACCATTTGGGAAACGATATGTCCCAAAAGCCGAGCCACCGTGTTGGGCCGGTACCCTGTAAACGTGCCTTTCATCACAAAGGCCACGGAAAGCATTCGGTAGCAGCTGGCTCCGTGAGAACCCACCGTACCGACGGCATTGTCAACGCCAACCGGTCCGAGCGAAAACCACGTCACCAGGTGATGAGTGATGCCGATTTGATATCGATATTGGCCGATGACTGCACCGGACTGGCGTACTCGTGACGTACTGACATTTAGCGATACCTGCGATTTATGCTTGGTATAAGGCGCAAGCTGGAGGCTCCAACGCTGGCTCGTATGTTGCTCCCGGATGATGGATTTTATTGGGCGGCACTTAAATCACACTTACCTTACCCGCGACGATGAATTGGATCTCGGGATGAATATTCACTCTCATACACTGGCCAGTAGGTGTGGCTGGGTGCCAAAAAAAATGGCGGCTGTATGTGAAAGACGCGTTGAGGGAAAAATCATTTTGAATCACACAATCATCGTTAAATTTATCGACTCGTCCCGTCCCGTTGATCAATCGATCGGTTTTGTTTTTTTTTGGGGGACTCTGTTTGATGGAACGGGTTAATCGAAGGGGGACAGAGTTTGGGATGGGAGGAGGACGAGATATTTGAAAGTGATTGAATTTTCGCGCTCAAAGAATTATGAGACTTTGGAAATGGGGAAATTTGGTGACATTTTTTTGTCCTGGCGCATCCTGGAGATTGATGAAAATTGTGATGGAAGTTAATTTAGTGCATATATTTGGGTGTGTGTGTGCGTATAGGATACACTATTTGACACAACTTTCAGGCGGTGTGAGTCTGAACTAAGTTCAATCGATCTGCAAATTTCAATCCACGATAAGTGTTTTATTACTGAGATGCTGGAATTATTTGCTGGTGATGAATAACTGTAGCTAGTTTTGTGTCTAGGACGCTCCAATTATTGGAAGGCATATCGCAAACTTAGACATCCGCATGGCGTCTAAAATAGGGATAGTCTAAAAATCCATCAGTATGATGATAAATTGAAAGTTTACATGAAACTTTGGCATGAAACGTGGAAGAGAATTATTAATTTAGCGGAAATAAACTAAATGTTACACATTTTTTTTTGGCTTTAACTCTAACGACGTGTGTTACGTCCAGTTAGATATCTTCATCCTAATTGAGAGATGCAACCATCCAGAATGAGGACGTTTGAAGCAAGGACAATCTGCACGCATTTATGTGATACAAATATACGGCCAATAGAATTTTCATCGGTCGATTGATGATGAGCATCGTAGACAGCGAGGGTCGGAATAAAATATAATCGGATATTGAATCCGTTGGCAAAGACATTATGCGGAAATGTGCTGGTGGGTGAACAGATTCCTTTCGCAGAAATAAAGTACCCCACATTCTGGCTCAACCCCATCTCATTCCTGTGTGCGAATGTGTGCCATTGCCCAATGATGATTGATTGCCCCCGGAAGGGATGACCGCATTTATGCTCTAAGCGTTTACCGATTTGTACCGAAGGCTTGTTACTGTCAGAAATGTTTCTCCACGCGATAAACATGATCACCGTGCGTAGGCACTCCGATATCGTCATTTGGGATTTGAGGGTAGTGAAGTTTGAGGTTTCGTGGAATATATTATTGAAGATTCGGAAATTCTAACTTCTATTTATTCAATAAAATATATTTACTAATGATATTTACTAATGAAACTATATTTCCACTTAATCATGAATTTCGATAACACATGCCGATGTGCTGCGTATCTTAATCGTCCGATCGAATTGTGCTAATGTGGTTGCTTATGCTTTTTTGTGTCCGTTAACTCGATTACACGTAGACGTAGTGGGTTAAATTATGTAGCCAGTTACGGTGGTCGCATAATTCGGAACGATGAGTCAATGTTGCCAAAGTAACCGACCAAGTTTTCGTTACCTCTTCGACTGTCGATGTCTTCGATTCGGGCTGTGTTTGTTGAATCGATAACCGGTGCAAATGCGGAAGTAAATTGATACTACCTGCGTGTCGGTAGCTAACCATATATCCATCCTCCCGGCCCCCCCCCCCCAAAAAAACGGGAAGTTTCGCAAAACTGTTTCGCCCCACACGAAAACGAAGAAGCAATTTCTCATAACTTGCTTGCGTACGGTAAACTTTTAAGGTTTGCTTCCCCCCCATTCGGTGGGTGAGCCAGCCAGCCCTCCGGATTATTTCCCGTACGTTCAATTTCCGGCCAAAGTCCCACCAGTTGACGCGCGTGACGGTGAAGCCAGCTGGCGGTGGCCGGATGTGGATCAGAAAATCCCTTTCGCTCAACCTCAACGCTCAAACGGTTTTGTTGGGAAGGGAGTGGGTGTGTGTTTTTTTTCCTGCTGGTTCAGCGAATCTAGGCAGGCGTACTCCCGGACAGGGCCGCAGTTTTTGACTGCGAATAAGCGGAAAACTTTCCCATAAACTCCCCCCATCACCATGTGCTATCGGTCGGTTGGCGCTACGGTGTTATTGTTGTTTGTTGCCGGCGCTGCTACTGCTGTTGTAAGCAATATGTTTCCTGCCCGTGAAACCTGCCATTTAGTCGGCGCAAGATGCTTGGAGTTTATCGGATCCATTCAGATTGCCCACTGCTGGGGCGGCGGTGAAACTCCAAAAACTCACCCGTCTAACACTACGCACAATCGCATAAATCTTCCTAGGATTTCGCTACAAAACTGCTGCTCATGTCTTTATGCATTAATATTATTTTGATTCGATTTCCAATTGCTCGGGAGCAATAAATCATCTAGGCTAGGGTTTTGCTAGAGTGCGCTCACGAGAGCGATTTGACGTGATGGTTTGTTTGCGTCTCCCATGAGACCACCCACGGGATGTAAATGGGAATTTTATGAGTTTGTTTACTGGTAGTTTGCTTTAGCGAAACAAATTCTTTGCATTGAAGAACTACTTGTTGGAGAAAAAACCTAAATGAAGCTCTTTTAGTCATCTTTAACCGCTACAGTCCAGGTTCGCTAATCACAATTGACGTTGAATGCTCTTCTCTGACCACCGCTAGATGGCTACATCATTGGAAACTACCTACAGGCAACGGATCAGGACATCCGAGACTTCTTCTGGACCGGTTCCGGGGATGGTCCCAGCTCGGTATTGAATCCCTTCGAACGCTTTCCAATCAGTGAGGATGCCATCATCAAGACGGCCACGGTTGTGGCCACTGTATACATCGATCGCAACGGTGGCCCGGATGGGTACGATGATCTGTGCATCTTCGACTGTCCATCGGTGCCTGGTGACCGGGTGGACGATGCCGACCGGCTGCCGGTCGACGAAGACGACTACGGCCACACGGTCGATAACGTTACGCCCACGGACCGACGCTTCTGGCTGATGACCGTCATCGGTGGACTGTACGGACGGCAGGACTATCCGGCGCTGGAGGGCAAACTGGCCAAGCTGTATCGGGTTGCATTCGCTAGGTAAGTTTTCTCCGGGCAAGACAGCACGACGATGGACGATGGTGGACAAGATCACTCACGCAGATTTCCTTTTCTCCCAACCGGGCACCGGGCACGAACCAGGCAACAGGCATTACATCTCGGTATCAACGGAAGCAGCAACAACAACAACCAGCACAACAACAATACACTCGAGCAACAGTCGATGGGTGGCGGTGAGCGGAACCACCGTACCAAGCGTCGTGTGCCACCGTACGGAAATTCCCGCCAGGATGAAGAAGGCTTAGCCAAGCAACAACAAAAGGCTGCAGTTGGGCAGAAACCTGAGCCACCTTCCGGTGGGCCCAGCCCAGTCCCTGCTGGCAACCGGGCCCTGCTGAATGGGAACGTCATTGCGTACGAACGGTTGGAACGTCGGCGGCGGAAACGTCCGGGACGGAAAATTCTGCACAAAAGAGACACTGGCGAGGTGGTGCGCGTGGTGCAGGTGGACCATGAGGCAGGTCCGAGTGATGTTCTGCCAGTACCACCGGTAGTGGAAGTCATCGGAGGACACAACGCACAGGAAGGGGACGGTAGTGGGGCGGGTACTGGTAGCGGAGGTGGGAATGGTGAAGAATCCGACGAACAGTTACGGTATGTTACGGTAGAGACCGCGCGATCCAATCATCCAACCATGTCCCACAGTCGTTGTCGATTTGTTTCCCGGTCTATTGTTTGCCATATGTCCTGTTTTTCTTTTGTTTTTCTGCTCTTTTTTTTTTGCTCGTTGTTGTGTCCCATTGCATTCCGCCCTTAGTCCCGTGAGTGGCGTTCTCTTGACGGTCGAAAAATTCAAAACAAACCACCCCAACAAGCAAGGGAGAGATCGTATGAATGGAGCGTGCACACACACACACAAAAAAAAAGAAAACGGGAACGGGAATGAAAGACAAAGACTCCAAACGGTCTAACCTACTTGGGGAAGGCGCATCCTCTCGAACGATTTGCTCGATATTTGAACAAATGGCTTCCGTGCTCTTTCATGTGTACATGTAGCATTGTGTGTATTTGGGTAATCGTTCCAGTACGCTGCACGGTACCGTCGACGGTGATGGAGGCCCCGACCGGACGGTGGTTAGGCGCAATCACGACAAGGATGCATACTCGACCGGTCGGCGGAAGGTGCGGATCCTGATACACAATACCACCCACTTGCGGGAGGAGGATCGATTGTCAATGGATGACGATGGTCGGGACAACAATCGCTCGAAGAGTGGGCGGTCCGGTGGACTGGTGGCTTCACCGGGTATGACGAAGTAAGTGCGTACTTGTGGTTGTACGGAGTGGTCGGCGTGGATTCGAGCAGTGTTACGCTAATAGGAGCCAGTAATCTAGAATGTACTCGGGCCTGTGGAGTAGTAGTGGTCGCTGTAGGGGATGGGGACAAAAGCCGAAAAATATGCTTTTGATCCTACTTGGAGGGTTTTGTTTTTGTCGGCGTGCGGCTTGGAGTGTTTGCCGATGGATGCCCGTTGGATGTTCCCTAGGTAGCTACAGTGGTTGTCAGTAAAATAGGTGACCACTGAAATAGCTTGAATGTTTTAATTATATTTAATAGTATTTTGGAGTATATTTGAACCATTTGATTAGCCCTTTTCTTTAACTGGTTTAGACCAACTAGACTCTGACAACGCTTTTCCAAAATACTTCCCATAAAACGTTTTACAATAATCACCACTGTAACTGTGGAACTAAAATATTGGAATTATTGCTTGTTTGCAATTAACAGTCTCGAATCGAGATGAGAATAACTAATTCTTTCAAAAAATTCAATCGCTCGTATCTGCAAAAGAGCTATTAAACCACATTATGAAGAGTTTATTCAATTAATTGTCTCGAAAGATTTAAAGCACTAACTCTCGCTTATTCTTTTCGCAATAATCTCCACAGTAGAAATTACTAAGATAGTGTTTTTTACTCCCTTGCAATCAACATTTAACGCTCATTATTAGAGAACTTCAAGCTCTCTACAGAGTCACTTCGCTCAGACGTTAAGCGTATTAAAACAACTACTTCCAATTGCGGTCTTTACGCAGCAAACAGTAAATGAATGGCCGAAAGTAACCTTTTGCATGACCGCTGTTTTGTCTCTCCCTTTCCAGCCACACGCTAAATCAAACCGAAATAATCTACTCAGTGTTTGTGGGAGGCTTACCGGTGCTAGCTACTACGGCCGCCGAAGACATGAAGCTGATGTCGCAGGACGAGATGGAGCACGTGCTGGAAACGATGGTTTACCTCAAAGCGGACCGTACGTATACGTAGTGCGCATTGGCCACTGGCCACTGGCTTTATTAACCGGAACCCCCCGAAGTACACCGGAAAAAGGGGCCACGCGGCCGTTCAAAAACCGCAGAACTTGAACTCGTTTGTCGTGGTTCTTTCGGTGTGGTGCAAAAGCTGTGTACTGAACATTTCTATCCGTACTTTGCAGCGTATCTGAAGGAACCCCAGGCGACACCGTTGATTCCGTCGACACAGAACGGTAGCGGTAACGTGATAGCGTTGATCGGCCAAAACCCAAGCCTGTTTGTGGTGTCGTGTGTGGCGGCCCTGCTGCTTACGGTGCTGTGCGTTGGACTGTTTCTTTTGGCACGCGGCAAACGGAAGCACATTGGCGAGATGAAGAAGTGAGTGTGACGGGAGCGTTGGATTAGATATTCGGTGCTTACTCGTGTACCTTTCTGTTGCAGGTTGGAGTCAACGCAGGCACTCGTAATGCCGGGAACGATAACCGAGGAACTGAATGCGATGAAAACAGGTGAAAGTGGTAGCAGTAGACATCCGTCTCCTTACACGCGTGATCCTTCCGCTAACGTGAGCCTTATAGCGCAGAAACCCTCACCAACGATCCATTTCCCGTTGCCACCGATGACAAGGCCAACCTCCTCGTCCTCGAGCTATTCGTCCGATTCGTCCGTGTACTATCCGAAGCGTAGTAAGCAGAAACATCATCATCATCATCATCATACGCAACAGCAGATGCAGCACCACGAACTGCTGGACGAGAAGTCGGTAAATCTGAGCAATAAGCTACAGAAACAGTTCCACCTGCAATCGCTACTGACCGTGCACGGTGGCCAGGAGAACGTGTACGCCTCGGTGCAGAAGCCGAAGAAGGAGACGAAACGGCGTCGGAAGTATTTGGGCGAGAATCGGGTCGGATCGTTCGAGGGTGGTGCGGGGCTAGGACCGCCCAGGAGTCCACTGACGACGACTACCGCCAGCAGCGCTAGTCCAAGCGATCGGTCGTATGATGATCGCGAACCGAAGCTGGTGCCGGGCCCGTACGGGCACAGCGAAACCTTCAACACGGATGTCATCCTGAAGCACTATCTGAAGCGTAAGCCGCTGGTAGGTTATGGCGATGGCCATGGATTGCCGGTGGAAGCACTGAATCGGGATAAGATCCGGGTACTGGAGCAGTGCGGCGGTGGTGGCGTGTCGGTGGATTCCGGTAGCATTGGATCGTACCTGAGCATGGCGTCGGTGAAAAGTTTTCCAAGGTAAGGTGGTTTTTACGCGAGTTCGCTTACTGGATGGCGATTGAAAGTGGCACTCCTTCATCTTTCTCAGATGCTTCGTGCCAGAACCATTGAGTCGTGTACTGGAACCAGTCACTATGACTCATCTTGATCAGTCAGATGCATACATTGAAGGCATGAAGTCAACCGGACCAGATACGGCCGGTACTAGTCAGTACAATACGGACACGGAGGTTCACCTGGCAAGAACTCAGAGTGATGGTGCTGATCCGGGCGTGGTAGGTCCGATCGTATGGCAGATGCACAAAAAGGAAATGGATGGTAGGAATGGTTTGCAACCAACATGAAATGGCCCTTAAACTACCCCACCTTGTTTGACTCCGAACTTGCAGAGATAGCTAGTCCCATGCGTGATCCAGTGATTACGAGAAATCGCTTCGAAGGTCTACTGGAGGGTGCCATCCAGCTGTACACCGATGGTCCCGAGCGGGAGGAAGAACAAAAGAACTCAATCCCACTGCCCGGTGTCATCCGGCCGGTGGAAAACCGTGGAAAATCAGCTGTCGTTGTAAGGTAGATTCGGTACCAGGACCGAAACTCGTCGCATTAAGTCGTCCAGTATCTCTAACTTCTTACGAAACCTTTTTCTTCCCCCGCTAGAGAAACATCCCGCTCTTCATCGGCCACAATACGCCCGGTAACGGCCGCACCGGTACGTAAGCCCACGGACGGATTGGGATTGGAAAATCCTGCCTCTCCAACGCCCGGCGGAACGCGTGGTGGAGCGTGGAGTAGCGGGACGCACTCCCCAATGGTACGGCCAATGAGTGCCGGCCCGTTCCACACACCATCCGGTCCAGTCGGTGGGATGGAGGTGACACGCATTACAGCACCACAAAGTGTTCTTCAATCGACGGAACTGTCAACGGCGCCACTGCTCCAAAACATCATGCAAGAGTTGAAACGGTTTCGCAACGAGCAATAAGCGTGGGACATCCTTCAAGTCGTAAGGATGTTTCGGCCCTCCCCGTGCAAAAGCAATATCGTGTAGGAGATGTAGTTTTTTTTTGCACCGCTTTCCCCACGGTCAATGGGAAATGGAATTTTATATACGTATATTTATACATATACACTCTTACTATTATACATGTACGGTAACATATCGCTTATACCAAAACGAATGGTGGGTGTTGGTGGTTTTGATTATTTCGTGACCATATTAGTACGCTGGCCGGGAAAGTGGCGAACGTGTCGAAATGAAAATGTTTTATACCTTGCACACCTACCGCCCTTCCCTGCCGTCCGAGGCCACCGGTCCCATTCGGTAGCATTAGTCAGTGTCGGGAAAGGGCACGTAATTTTATTCCGAATTACAAATAAACGTGAATAAAACAAAAAATCTCAGCCCAGGATGGAAAAATGCGTTGAATTTTAAGCAAATATAAATCCACACGAGGTGAGTCGTTTGCTTTTTTTTTGTTAAAAGAATCATTTATATTTTATTCCTTTTTTTGTGTGCGAAATATCCAACACCTAAAGGAATTGATAGGCATTTCCACTAACAAAAAAAAGGAACCGTACATTGTACAAATCGAATTAAAAATATTCTAATATCCGAAATATGTTGGAAAAACTAAAAACGACCGAAAAAAGGAACCGAATTACTATCCAACTCCCAAGCGTGGAATCTGTGTGCCGCTCTCTCTCTCTCGGTGCAGAAGCCACAATTTTTCAAAGCATCATAAAAGTCATGCACGGTGCGAAATTCGAGCCCCAATTCAGGCACCAGGACACATAATAATATTTTCCAATTCCCGGCGTTAGATTCTCGCGTATAAGTCTGTGGCGTTGTATCGATTTGTCGTTGACCCTGTTGCGGTTCGGCCATTCCAGTTCGGCTATAGGATGCATTTTTTCGCATTTTGTGGAAAATCCCTTCCCGTAGGTTTAGTCTCAATCACTTGAGCTAGATAGGGAAAAAAAGGTATTTGAACAAGTGAGAGCAAAAAAAAGGGAGAAAATGATAAAAATACTGTATGATTCGCCTGTACGTACACTTGTTGCATTGCCAAATGGCACCGCCGTAAATAGAGGAGAGCGAAAAAATAAGCATAAAAGCTAGCGATTAACGTACCATAAATCAGACAAACGTTGATTCAATGAATACATTTGAATTTATGCAACGTAGAAGATAATTTTGAAATGATACGGATTTAATAACTATGCCCGTTTGTTTGCAAGCGGTCAGCGGATTATCACGGCCAATCCCACTATAACGGCAACAACTGTCGGTGGGTTTGGATAAAAAAAAAGCACGAACCCATGGCCATGGCTGGATCCGCATCCAGCATCAAATCGAATTCTATTTTATAATTTATTTCTTTTTAATCCAATAAATCATATCGAGTAATAAATGCTGCCCGGACGCTACTGACGTCCACGGAAAGGGCACATCGGACCGATGAGGGTAGAACGAGCGGTGGAACAATTTGCTGCTCGTTTGATAGGAGGTTTGTTTTACCCCGGCCATGTTACAGCTCAATGGCTATTTGTCCGCAATTGCCCGCTTGTCGAACGGTCGAACATGTGTGGAGCCAAGGAGCTCACAGCTTCGCTTCGCTTTGATCAGCTCGTGGTTGCTTTTAAGGATTTTCCTTCACTTTGGAAAAGCTTTGGCAAAAGAAAATCCCCTTGTGTGTGTTGGGTTGGGCCGTGTTTCATACCCTGCAAACCACAACCTGAACTGGACACACGGATCCATGTTGGGAATGTACGTTGGATAGTGTTTCGTTTTGTTTCTTCTCCTTCCATACGCTCACGTTGTGAACCGTGAGCTTTTACCGTACTTTGATTTTAGATGCTTATCCCTGTAAATAGCCAGCACACATCCAGAGTGCAGGGACAAAAGTTTGTTGCACGTTTCCTGTCGGGGAGGTTTTGCAAGATGCGCGGCTGCCGTAGGTTACTTACTAACGCTTTCTTCAAAGCGTATTTAAACTTTCTCACTTAAATCCCCTACTTACCGGTTATGGTGGTTGGTATGTAACGTGAGTCGCAAGTCAAGTGTGAGATTTTTCCGCTTCCATTTGTGCCGGTGCTGAATATTGCAAGGGCGGACACGGAACAGTTTGTGCTGCGGAAATCAAATCCAAATGTTATGCACTCCGGAAAGCTGCAGCTGCGAGAAGTTGTGTACACTGGTCAAAGTTTTGCTTAATGAATAAAAACATCTTGGAAAGTGTGATACAGGGTGCGAGGTGCCTAACGAGATGATGCATGTGAGGAAGTGATAGAACGAACGCAACGATGTTTGTGGCATGTTTCAGCAGGTTGGTTAAAGATAACGGGCTAAAGGAAATGAAAATCTTGATTAAAGAAACAAATCATTCCTCAAGAATCTTGCTTGTAAAGCATGTATTGCCTCACCCTTTAAAGGAGTTATTGCATTGCTCCATTACTTACAGTTACTTTGTATTAAGATGGCATAATTGTTAATGACTTTGTCATAGGTTCGTCCATGAATTAACCATTGTTCTAAAAGATCTCATCTTTGTGGTAGTGTAGTGAATGCCAGAGACGCCAATTTCGGTTTGTGTGGGTTATATTTACTTATCAGCTTAGCTTTATAATTAAAACTAATAAGCCGGGCTTACCCAACTTGCGTAAACTTATTATCCATTTACTTAAAAAAAAATTAACAAATCTACTAAAAAATGCCTGCAAAGACATCAAAACAAACCGCAATGTAATTGCCGTTTATGACATTTACTAAGAGCTACTCGAACAGTGGTTAATCAATGGACAAACCTTTGACAAAGTCATAACCAGTAATGTCATCCGAAAAAACAAATTTATGAGAAAAAAATAGAAAATAACCTTCAGGATATATGTTTTAAATTTCATCTCCCATCAATGCTTTGTAATCGTAAAGCAATCGGCAAGCAATATC
>AXCM01007839.1:0-12661 GCA_000473375.1 Anopheles culicifacies | reverse complement strand
TAAGCGCACACATTCTGCAACACATTGTACTTCTCAGGTTGACGCTGGTAGCAGTACACCATATCCACCGCCCACTGTCACACTGTACGGTAAAGCATCGCTATCACGGCGCTTCAATCGCCGAAAAGATTGCTTTTCGGGATAATGTAATTGCCCTCCTAAGTGATATGCCAGCCGGTCAAATTAGGGTGAAAATTTATCACCATTTGCCTTACCCACACTCGAGCAAGCTACCCGAGATTTGGGGGGAGAGGTGCTAGTGATATAAAGGGCACAGAGCGTTCGAACTTGTGCACTTGTGCAGCTTCTTATACCGGTCACAAGCTGTACGTTTGCCCTGCCGTAACTATAATCTTATACTCCTCCCTGGAAGGCTAAGCCATTGACCGGCAAAGCTCGTTCGATGTTCTGGACGCTTGCCGCTTAAACCTTCTTACACTCAATGTTACGATCTTGACCATGAGCGAAAGGAAAAACAAGAAGCCACTGCCGTTGTTTGCTAATTATTCCGCACAGTTCTACCGTTTTTAATGTTGCGTCCGCGAACGGTGTGGCGAATGTTTAGGTTTTGCGTTTACCTTATTTCTCTCATTTTTATTGAGCTTTCCGTTCTTCGTGTGTCTTTCCGTTTTTCGCATGGATGCTGGGCTGGACCCGAAACAAAAAAATAATCCAAAAGAGGGTAAGAAAAACGCGAGAATGCAAGCAGTAAAATAAGAAAAAAGGGAAAACCCTGCACGAAAAGAAAAACAACATGCTCAGCGATAGCTCCAAGTTTTGCGAACCGGCAAAACTCCATGCATCGGGAAGGTAACGCGTTTTATGAAGCTTTCGTGACCATGGCAACGGTGTCGCTCACCGCACCGATGGGATGCTCCGCGCGTAGAGAATTGATGCGAAAAACTGCTTGCGTCCGCAATAATGGTGGTCAGTGTTGGGAAGAAAATGAGCTTCCTGCTTTGCCGACTTGTCTGCCTGCCTGAAGGCTAATTATCGGGCACCGATCTGGCCAAGGGGTTAGTATAGTTTTGAGTTTTTTGCTGTGCTTTTGAGGAGCTATAGAACTTTTTTATAGAAAAAAGAAATTCATAGCACTCGAATGAAGGGCCAAGGATCTAGCTAATTAATGTTTTCGGCTCCAACAAATTTATAATCCTTCTTTACTCTCGAATTATCGCACTATTAAGATTCCTGATTAAGAATTCATTATTTCCAAAGGAGCAAAAATAAATAAAATATTTCTTTGCATTACTATGTTAAAATATTACATACAACCCGATCACAACGCCTCGGTTCGATTCGGCCTGCGGCCATAAATATATGACCTTGGTAATCGAAGCGAAGCACAGAGAGAGGGAGGGAGAAAAAAAATCAGATATCCACCCCTTAACAGATTAGTGTGATTATTAACTAGTTTTAACCAACAGGAAATGAGGTGGACTTAACCTTATGCCGTTTTATTTGATTTTTTTTTGCAGCTCTTCTCTGTCTGCATTCCAACCGTTAGGTCACGTCACGAACTGTTGGATAAAATATTCATCATGATTTGATGTATCGTTTTCGATGCCCCTTCTTCATCACTTTGCGCTCGTCTTAAATACCATCCGGAGCCGTTATGAGTCGGTACATTGACATGAATCATCGACTCGACTGCGTGACCTTGTCCGTGGTGATCGTAATAAGACAGCCCCCCGATCGGTGCTCGGTTAATAGCATCATTTCTGCAACATGTACAGCACCGGCATCTCGCACTCATGCTCATCTCCTCAACGCACCATCACAAATCATTTTTTGAAGAAGTAAGTAAAATTGAAAAAAAAATAACAAAAAAAGAAAACAATCGATTCCCGTACTAGTTTCCTCCATGAATCAATGTGTGTAATGGTGATGCTGATTGGTGCCAAGAAATGGGCTCTGTTCTGTTTTTTTTGTGGTTACAGTGGTCGAAATAAGTATTGGTGCACAAAAAAGGCATAATTTAAAATAAAAAAAAAAATCTGTTATGTGAAGCTTTAATGTTTTCACTACAAAACTGCTCATAAAACAACTTTAACTGTAAATAAAATAACAGTACACCTAAAGCTATTTCTCCCACTGTACTCTGTGTCGATGATTATTTTGCGTGAATCAGTAATTTCCTCCTCTGAAGAAAACAGAGTTAAATGAAATAATTCCACCAAAAAATCGATTGCGCTGTTTGGTAGAGATATTTAACCACTAAATAGCACGTATGATACAAAATATTTACAAACGAAAGACGATTCAAGAAGCATAATCTTCTTTGTCCTTTTGGGAACCATAAAGCCACATCATAAAGTTGATTTGGTTCTTCGACACAGCAAAGAGTAAAAATAAAACAAAGCATCAAATAACTCCTCCTAACACGTGTTTTACGAGCGTTGCGTATGAATTATTACCCTTACCTTACCGCGTTGCGTACCGAGCACTCATCTATCATCATAACGCGTACGCTTACCGGCATATGCGCCCGGCATGCCGGTAAAGTTCAATAAATTTTAACTTCCTCGTACGTAACGTCATTATAAGCTTCCCGATATTCCACAAACGGCGTCCTAACCTCTACCATCAGAGTGCCGAAATTCCTCAACAACATGTTTCCCTAAACAGTGGCTTGTAAAAAAAAAAGTTGGTGAAAGATGGTGCGATATGCGAGAGAATGTAAATATGGCAAATTCAATGCACTTCTAATTTTATTAGACCACAGCTGTTGTTGTAGCGCTGGTGGGATGAGGTTGTTTTTTTTATAGGATGAAAGGAACATCTACATGAGCACATATTTACAAAAATACTGGGAAGTCACCGAAAGAAAACATTTGACATTTGAAAGTAGAATAATAGAGTGAGTAGAAGATCGGAAGGAAGTCGATGATGAGATGTCGTAGGAACGTGCAGATGATATTCATATGTACACTTTACACGAACAGTTATGGGATGCACTAATTACACAAATCACTATTTACACTCGCAATATACAGACATGCACGCGGATAGAGAGGATGTATGTACAGATGTGGCGTGAAGAAGGACGACATGCACATGCAAAACACTAATAAGATCTAGTGCGATCGGTCTAAGATCTAAGATGATGATCTTTGGTGAAGGTGCATGCAAACATTTTCGCCCAGAAAGCCTTACTTACCGCCAGCCTCCATCATCATGGCGACGATGACCATACAGCACAGAATCATCCACTTCATCTTGGTTGCAGTTTTGATGCACTAAACTTTGGAGCACGAAATAATTTCTCGAGATCACTCAGTGAGCTTTCCAAAACCTTCACGTCACGATGAACTTGACACTAAGAACACACTGCCACACTGTTTGCACTAGGCACTAGGAAACAAAGTCTCGGCGCGGGAGGAAAACACCAGTTCAGCAGGCAGGTTCGCGAGTCAATGATTGATCGCGACCAGATCGTACCAGTCTTTAAGCCGTTCCAACCGTTCCACTGCGAGAGACACAGGCTGGAAGGAACGCGAGAGCGAGAGAGGCAGCAAGATCACATGCGCGAGATCTTTCGGCAAAGAAGGCGAGACGCATCGAGCGGAAGGTGTATCACACAGGGGTCGATCGATCGATCAACTTGATCGCGATTCGATGCTGACTCAGCAAGGCAGGTAAATCGCTTCCCGACCCCTTTCGCGGGTGCCTACACGTGCCCTGCAGGCACTTTACTCCGAGGAATTCGTGAGGAGCAATTATTCGCGTTCGCTAAATCTGCACTGTTGGAGTTTTGTTTTTTTGGTGTTGGAGTTCCGTTTTCCACTTGATGTTCGTAACGCGCAAGCGGAGATCCCAACGTCTGGGCGTCTTTGTCCAGCCGTACGGGTCGAAACACACGCACTGAGAAGATGGTAGTGATTTGGAGCTTCTTTTATAAGATCTCTCCGGTGGTCGATGATCGTTGCTGGGGACAGTTGTGGAAGAATTTCACCAACAACCGCGTGTGGAAGTGTGGTCGAAGAGAATGCCGGCTGTTATACGTGGCCTCTGTAGTACGCGAATGGTTTTGATGTTCGTTCTTGTTCCATTTGCCATAGTTAGTCTTTTTTTTTCGTCTTCTACTCCCGCTCTCTCTTTTTATCCGGGAGTTGTTGATCAGAGGCGAGAATAGTGAAAGGCATGATATGTTACTGTTTGTGTGTGGCTGAGCATAACACAATCGGTTCGTCTTCTCCTCACCGTTTTGTCATTCTGTTGTTTTTTCACGCGCTTCATATTGTTGGAGCATTCCGGCGCTCCACTTGGCGAACCACCTTGGCTCATTAGCGAATTCTAGCGTGTCGACCATTTTCGGCGGGTGGTACCTAATCAGTTCGTTGCAAACTAGAGAAGAAGACCAGTCCAGTTAACCTAGATTTATGACAGTTCGCAGTTGACCGTGTTGTAGCAGGCGGAGTTCTAGCAGAGAATTGAATTACTCACTCATTTATTTCCGTATGTCTCGCACCGTTTTCTTGATGAAGGGGTGGTGAGGAGGGAGTGATCTCAAGAATCACTTTGCACCGGCATCTTGACTGTGCTTGACCCATGGACTGTCAAAACAAAACACACACTCAGTCGGCATTTAACGGTATACAGTTACACGCAACGACGTTCAGAAGCGGAGCAAAAGTCTGAAGACATGAAGATGAAGAAACAGTCTCGTGATGATGTTGAATGTTGAGAATATGAAAGCACGTGAAGCATGATCTCGATCATCGCTTCCTGGAAGTGATCGTGCAAGAGGAAAGATTTGACACATTACACACCAACCGATGAGTGGCTTCCGTGGACACTGGAGAAACCACCCCTCGACAGTACTGACCTACCGGAGACCCAAGCTGGCTGAGTTGCTTGGGAGAATGGGTAACAAATTGGAATTGGTTCCCTGCTTTCTTTCCGTCGCGATTTTTCTTCATAAGGTGAATGGGGCAATTTGTTGGAGAACATTCCCAAAGCAGAGAAGAAGATGCACCGGCGAAACATTCCACGAAGCTACGGACTGTTTAAGTGCATTACAGCACGAACGATCGTACGGAATAGGTTTGGAATAGTTTTGCGAGAAGCGAGCGATTATTAAAATAGTGCTCGGACGCATTATACGATGCCGACTCCCGTGCTAATCGGTTTTGACATTCGGTTTGATGGCGATCGTCTGGAAATGTTAGCAATGTTGCTCGTGCGATCGTACGCGAAACTAATTTTCTATCCCACCTTCCCTTTAGGGCAGAGATGATTCCTGTGGCGGATTATTAGAAGTAATTGACACCGGTACTGGAAGATGTCGAGTAACGGTAGCCATTTTTTGTTTGCGTGAATGAAAGGCTACTATTCCTAGGGGTGTGAAAAAGCTAACCATGTCATTTGGTTTTATTTGTACACAATTTCAGGCCGATCTGTGAGGAACCTCTTAAGAAAGCGAGACTCGAAGAGTACGGCAATAAAAGGGAAGCAAACAAATTCAATTAGAATGATAGTTCCTGCAGGGTGAAAGGCAAACCATTCTCCAGTGCTTGTGGGCCCTTTTGGGAAGTACCGTTTAATTGTTGTCTTTCCATTAGGCAAGAGTCCTTGGGTACCACTCTCGCACCTGTGACGTATGTGGCTGACAGAGGAAACATTCCACGGGAAACCAATTGGCGCGATTGTTTTCCCAATCTATTTTTCCGCTTGTGTTGTTTTGCGGTTGTGTTTTATGTGAGCGAAATCATACTACTTCACTGGCGGATAGATGAATTGGCATTATGTCGGCAAACTCCTCAGTAGTATGGAGAATGAGGAACCTTTGTTTGTTGGAATTAACTTCCCTCGCTCGCGTATTGGAGGGTTCTCGCTTATGCTATCACATTTTTATTACTTCGTACTTTAGATGTTACACTCCTCCACTTGGTGCGTTGAGCTTGGATGGCAAATTAATAAATTACTCATATGGTACCGCGTGCAAACGAATGAGCGGGCGTCGCTTATATCACGCATGCTGCTGCTTCGTCAATTCTTCCCCAGATGTGGCTTCTTGGCACGATCGGTACGTTTCGTATGTAGGCCATTCACGGGTAGCGGGTGCGTATGGAAACAATTTGATAAACGGGTGACATGTGGAATATTATCATCACCGTCATCATCATCATCCCGTTTTGCATTCGGTGCGCGCGAGAGCGGGTGGTACCGGCTCTAACATATCCCCCAAAGCAAAAGCTATCAGCAACAGTACACGTCAAGTTAAGAAAGGGAGCAGCTACACAAGAAGAAAAAAAAATCCTCTTGCCTATTCTCTAATGGACTTCGTACACCGCTGGAATATGAATATGAATGGATGGCGGGACAGAAGGTGACAGAAGACGCGGGATGCTGGATATAATGATGATGTTAGCGACTGGTGATGATAATGATTTGCATAATGGAGGAAATCCAGCTAGACACGCTTGTTTTGCCGCAATTTCTTGATACAGATACAGAGTCAGCAGCTTACTTGCTGGCGTGACTCTTCGCCCAGGGAGGAGGATCATTCCGTCACGTACCACCGGGTGACCGGAATTGGGAAGAAATTTAGTTTGCTCCTTTTGCTTTTGTTTCGGTGAAAAGAGGGAGCAAAAATAGGATCTACTGAGTTTGAGATGCGTTTGCTTCATTTTTTTGGGGTGTTTTTGATTATGTGGGACGTTGAATTGTTGATGTGAAATTATCAAAAATATTGCTTCTGTATCGTATCTTCAAATGTTTCATAAAATAAAATAAAAAGCAAACTTAAATTTCCTATACTACTTCCATAAAACACAAATTTGGAGGTGATCCTGGTCACGGCACCAAAAGCTGTCAGCGAGTTGTTGTGGTCATCTTGTGTAATCCCTTTTCGATATGTTTCCTACATCCCATTGTGGTTGATTGTGACATATTCAATATCCTTTTATGCTCCTTAACCTGTAAACTTGCTCTGCTCATACACAAAATGCGACTCACGATCCCTGTTCTATTTCAATTCGCTTTGCCCTCGCTAGAACAGCTACTAATCTTGCCCCATGAACATACGAGCTTTATCGTACTTACTGCCAACAGGCCGCATTACTAGTAGTAGTACCACGAACCGAACACAAACACGTCGGCCACGTCATACGAGAAAGGATCAAAGTGTAGATCGGTATTAGCTTTGCGCTCGCGTTACACGACATTATTGCACTCGGCTGCATCCGGAACTAACCTTGCCACGACACTGCCACTGATAGCATGCCCGTACTCGCAAAATACCGCGAGTTACGTAGAAGATTAGGAATGCAATTTAGTACCCAGGGGGGGCTAGCCGTAGCCGTACCATGGCACAGCAGGGAGACACCTCCCAGGGTCGGCAAACACGGGTAAACAGTTGCGTTTTATGTGATTCTGGTTCGATCATTTACCGCACCGAATGTGAGCGAGTTTTGTGCGATACGCGGTGTTTGTCGAGCCGGTGGAATCTAAATCAGGCCTCTGGCAAGCTGCAAGAGTTTGTGGAGCGCAACATGGGGAGACAGTCGCTTTCGCGCGCCGTGCACAGAGCTGATGAGAAAATACGAGGCAACGTTATGGTAATGCGATTAGCCTTCTTCGCTTCCTTTCGCGTATACGCTTCCTAGACTTAACTTATGGAAAGCGCGAATTTATCTGTTAAGCAAATACGGTGCAACATTGGTGCGGGAAGAAGATTGAATAAAAAAACAAGACACGATGAGTTTTCGGATGGGTTTTCGCAGCTCATTTTGAGGTGTATTGTTTACGGGATATGTGAAGGTTATTTTTTTCGTTCAGTATATTGATTCACTCTTTCGTTCCATTTTAGTCTGGGTTGGTTTTGTTTTTATTAAGCTTTGTTTTGTTTAGTAGAAAGTTGTCCATGATGAATGACACCAAAACGACTGAAGGCGTTCAGGATTTTTTTTTTCTAAAAGATTAATTATGTTATAACTTATTAGCAACAACATAAAATATCTATTCGATACGCTAGCATATGTTTCAAACTTTTCTTTTATTCTGGATCGAAACAAAAAAAAAAAAACATCAGAAAATTATAATTAAATTGATAAAATGTTTTTTAAAATTATTAGTAGGATGTTATCTTGTGAATATGAAAACAAACATGCAAAAACTTAAATCCTCTTTTAATACAAATATTATTTTTTTACTTATAATGGTAAACAGCAGCATTCAAATAGGTGAAACAATAACATCCTTGTGGAGATGCAACCATTCAAAAGTGGAAGGCCATTTTTGAGAAGGCTTTGTATAGTTATTGATATTGCATATCTTCAGGCGCATACAGCCGTATAACATCAAGAATAAAATAAATCAATGTACAGTTTGTTTAAATTAATCTAAAAACTTTTAAAAAATGGCAGACATAGATTATTGCCCTTTATCATGTTCAAGCTATTAAAGAAGTTCTTCGGATCCAATATAAAAGCCTTTTTATGACTTATTTATCTCCTCGTTTTGATTGCTTTGTTTCGTGTGCATCATTTCATCTTCACATACTTCGGCACGTTCTTTTCACTTTGTAAAGTTTTGCTTTTTATTTAACATTTCTTTCAATGACTTCATGCGTTAATATTGATGTGAATGATGCTCTTGATGATGCTGGGACAGACGGCTAATCACGATGAGGCAACTTTTACTCGGCTGATGTGTACAGCAAATGCCAGAACAACAATAAAAACCGTCTTTCCTATCGCCTATTGTGCTGTACTTTCTCCTGCTAACAAGACGTATGACAATGCACGCAATAATGAGAGCGAACGATGGCTGTACCGCCATTAAGGGTTATGCGGTAATGGCGAAGTGAAAAATAACCCCCTACCCCCCCACCCCAGAGGGTAAATGTCCTCGAGCGTTGAAAATGCGAACCGGCACAGGATAATGTGCGGTACTTGCCCGAATTACTTCATCGCCAGACCAGCGCGTAAGGATCAAAAGGAAAGTGGATCAGGTTTGCTGCCTTTAATCTTCGCAAGCTTGTATAATACACACATACAATGCGTTGATGTGACTATCTGGTAGGCCAGGGTGGAAGAAAGGGGCTGCGAGGGGGTGCAAATTTCCTCTTCGTTAAGAAAGCGGTGGCGGTAAGACATGGTGCATTCATGGTGTGTGTGTTTGTGATATCACGATCGATGCCGTACACGGTACGGAATCTGTTCATCTGTTTGCCTGTTTGCCATGACATGTGGCGCTCGGGAAGGTTATACCGCGTCCCGGGATGTGTATTTAATACGCCAAACCAAAAACCACGTGCAAACGTAATCGAATTTCGGGACGGCTTCTCGTGATTCGCAATGGAACGTTGGAAATGGCCAGGATGAAGTAAAACTGGGACCAGGATTTCCATCCCAAACAGGTAGCGGATTGTTGTGTGTTTGCTATCGTAGCAGTACAATTGGCTCGAGAAGTGATGGCCTCCCGTGCGTTGGTGGTGGAATTGAACCAAAAGATGAAGGTGAAGGCTTCATGGAAATCAATTTCCACTTGATGCTGTATTGCTGTGGTGCAATGCCAATTGGCTTTTGTTGCGGGACGGAGAGGTGGTTGGAATAAATTACATATCGTTGATAATGAAGGTTGTTGTGTAATCAAAATGGCTCATTTTTTTGTAAAGAAGTAAGAGAACCAACAAATAAGGGTGATGAAAAGTTTACAGTTCGACATCTTGGTATGGTTTTATGAGAAATTCGATGGATATTGGAGTTTATTTTTAACTGAATTGGGAAGAGTTGGATGATGTTTTGAATTAATTTATTTGTTGGTTTAATAATGTTGACTATTTTCGTACAAATATTCGGTTAAGCATTTGCTCCTTATACGACATGCGATTCCTCCCTCTGAGAACGAGGATCACCATAGCCTTCCCATGTTTGATTG
Organism: Anopheles culicifacies; assembly: GCA_000473375.1. NCBI lineage: Eukaryota > Metazoa > Arthropoda > Insecta > Diptera > Culicidae > Anopheles > Anopheles culicifacies. The sequence goes on along the minus strand of AXCM01007839.1, from coordinate 2,776 downwards.
ACCGAAGGTTGAGTTTTCTGGGGAGATATTCTCGTGTCAGAAGGATCTTTTGGTTGATTTATGACATATCAGGAAGCATCATCTCCAAGGACGAAAACAATTGTTCCGAAACATGTTGAACGTATCCATCAAGCTGAAAAGGTTGAACCGCCCTGTCTAAATCCTAAAACCGAGCTCCAAAACCAAGATGATTGAAACATAATTCAGGCTGAGTGTATTTTGTTTTCGTTACGTGTTAGGCTGTGTCACCACACAACTATTTGTCCAATTCAACCACGAATGTGGCAAAAGGGATGTTGTATCATTCGTTAGTTTTGTTGTTTGGACTGTCGTTAAGGGGTACTCTGCACTGCTCACTGCTGTAATCGAATTTTCCCTTCCCGATGGGCAGCACAAAACACACCGAGATCAAATGTAATTAAGCGAACGCTTCCAAGGCCATCGTGGGGATTGGTTTCCGGTTTCCCAGTAAATGGATGATAAATTTAATTTGCCGGCGGATCTAACGCGGACCACATTTTACCGGAATCGTTTAGCACTCTCTCCTTGCGTTGTATAAACATTGAACCGTTGAGAACGGATCGCCTAAAGGTAAGTAAAGGCATCACCAGATGTTTGTGGTGAAAGATTGCTTTTTATTTTGCTGAAAGTCACAGTGCTACACATTCGATGGATAATTGCAAATTAAGAGCTTGTTCTATAAGGCAATAAATAACGTGTACACAAAAAACAGTATGAAAATGGCAAGCTCTGCTTCTAATCACCATCCAGTCGGAATGTCGGAAACTTTTATCATGCTTCAAACTTTGATTGAGTTTGGACAACTTCTTCACTCGCTCTGCTTCCAAAGAGTCACAACCGGTCGATAAAATACGCGCGCGGATGGTAACTTTTCAAATATCAACTCTCTGGCCATTACAGCCGGCCTGACGCGACTATCCCAATGAGTCTCCGCCGACACACGAATGCAAATAATAACGCAAAAAAGCCACTTCTTGCTTTGCGAAGGGAATCGTTTGTTTGCTCTTCCAATAATTTACAGCAATGGCTTACAAGTGGTCTAGAATACGAGATTGAATTGCATGAAAAATGAAGCCCAATATGAGTCATTTGCATCCCTTCTATTCCAAACGCTCATATCGTCGCGTGTGGAGCGAAATTGACATTTTCTTTTACGATCTTTCGTGTGTGGGATTGAGTTCGATTAAATTTTCTCCCACATTGCGTGAAAGTTTTCTTTTTTAAATTGCCTGAAAGTAACTAAAGCAATGGGGACGTGTGACGGCAAAACAAGGGAGGGAAAACCCCGCACACGAAACTTTGGTTGGATTTTTGCATTTTTATCTTCTCGCGTCTGAAGAACACTTGGTGCAGATATGTTTGGGACAGGTATTTGTCGTGATGGCTATTTTTTTGCGGAGGTGGTTCGCCCACCACGAACCGTCGTAAAAACTTCATCTATCCAAACCAAACTGTCGATAGCAAAAAAAATCGATCACTTGTCGCGGGATTGAGTGTCTTGTATGTAAAAGGAAAAACCAAAAAAAAACCCCAACGCAAAACTTTCTCGATTTCCCGGGCTGTTTCCATTTTGTTTTTACTCTCGGAACTACGAGCTCACATTTCGGTGAATAATCGCCTTTACGAAATAGTCAACGCATCCAAATCTTCACGTCACACAGCCCAACAAACGAGCCCATTTAGGGCGTGTAAAGTAACGTTCTCGCTCGTGCTACGTGCTGTACAGTAAACAAGTGTAAATATGAATGCTAATGCGCACAAAATAAGCAATCTATCCCCCCCCCCTCCCGCAAAGCAAGGTGTGCACATTTTCGGAACGGAAACGGAAAATAAACAAAATGTCTGTTCCGCTCTTTCGCCTCGCACTTGGGATATTATTTATCCCACCAAATCACAGCCATCGTTTGGGGATTGAATTTCATGTTAAGGATTCGATTTTATTGCTTCTTTATACGGGGGCTGCTATTCAATAAATAATATTCACGTTCGTGCCGAGGTCTTTCCTGGGGTATTGTCGTGAAGATGCTGATCGCATCAAAACATACATGGCATTACTTTTTTTACTTCGTACGTCCATTATCTCCATGGCGAAGACTGGCATTTCGTTGGATGCTGGGAGAAAATCAATAGGTACGTTACTGATGGCCACATGTCCCCGTAACGACCCGTATCATCCCGTAAGTGCAAGAGCAATGTGCGGAAAGTATATTTATTTATTGACACCAATTCACTTTTTTGCGTCCAAACGTCTAAGACACATGCCCACATTCGCTGATGGACATTGATTGTTTGGCTCTGGAAGCATCGTTAGTGAGTCAATGATCTTCTTATGTCGTACGAGAATTGATTGAGAGTGAAGATGTTTTCATGATATCAGGGTCTAGAAGCGTAGATTTCGTATGTTCTGGTTTTATTTTTGAAATGATGGCATAACGGTTCTCTCTAAAGGGTGTACACATAAGCTTAGATATGATAATCTCTCTTCCAATTTAGATGTAATCTTACTTTGCCCATATTCTTTTAAAAAACAAATTTTAAATTTATTTCTCAACATTGATACAAACGTACTATTTATTTGTCATGCTTTTTCAGCAATGATGCAGGTTTTCAATTAACTTTTCAATCAAAGGACCTTTGTTTCTAGCCTTTTGGTTATTTATTTTGGTGGCACCATCTATTAGAAAGTAGCATCTCTACCATACACGATTGATTTGTGGAATATACATAAATTACAAAACAATTTATATAATTGTGT
>AXCM01007838.1:0-12727 GCA_000473375.1 Anopheles culicifacies | reverse complement strand
ATGATTAATAATGGGCAGCTAGGCCAGACTAGTTCTGACTTCTGATGGCATCAATTGTCTAAGTTGCAATTCAGAGTACTTTTACTGTTTTTTACTATCAGACTTGAGGAATGTAAACAACATTTTCCTAAGTTATGATACTTTTGAATTTAAATGATTCAAAGCCTTGTTTTTTAAAGCATTACCATATGGGTTGGTTTTCACAGGCATATTGATTAACCCATAACCGAAGACAGAACGATCTTCACCAATGCGTATAAGCAGAGTAAATTCGTCTTCAGGTTCGTTATAATTTTCCAAGAATCATGTCTGAAATAGAATGTTTCCATATTCTTACCCAAAAAACAAGAGGTCTAAATAATTGGCTTTGTCACAAGCCAAGAGCAATTGCAAGACTTCTCAGAAATGTTTCGCTCGTATTTTATGCTACCCACGCCCCCCACGCATAACATGGCCCAACACTTACGCTGATAAAACGCAAACAAAACATTACCATCGATATTCCCTTTTTACTACATAATAGCAACTTCCAGCGGACGGTAAAGACGGCGCTCCAGGTTAAAAATAAAAAGTTGTGCGCCGCTAGAACTTACCTTTAAAAATGTCGTCGAGATCTTAATCGCCGAGGTGGACGCAGGCGACAGTGCCATCGTCGGTTGTTCGTTCGCCATCGTCGTCAGTTCCGTGCGTCTCGAACAGGGTGGAAGCGATATCAAATCCATCCTAGCGTTCCATGAAACCGAAAACCGTTGACCAAATACACACTCACGTACACATGTGCCCCGGTAACTGGCGCTCGGATACGGAAACCGTTTTCGTACTGAAGAGTCCAAGGCACTAAGTAGCTACACGATTTACGATCCGAAGCAACAGAGTGGGACTTTCCGGTTTGCTTTACCACTTCACGTTTTCACTACGTTCGTAACAAACTCACACTCACGTACCGAAACACTTAACACAAGGACGCTCGGGACGCTTTGTTCGGGAGTGCCTAAAAACGTAAGATATGCTTTACAGACCAGCACCCAAAATCTCCCTTTTTGTGATACAAATATCACTTGAGTCGATTTATTTTTTCGTTCGTCTTCTTAAGCACTTTGCTCCATTTCGTTTTTTGGGGTGCAACCTTTTATTCCTTTGGGCATTCGGTATCGCATATCATTCGATGACCCTAATCAGCAGCCAACGTGATGGTTGCAGTCAGCACCACCCTGCTATCTGCTTACGACTATACCGAGCGAAAGGTCGCTAAATTTGTCCTCCGCAACACCGCCGCGCTTGGCAAGGGAAACGTTCAGGTTATTTACTCAATTGAGTGTATATAACCCTCACCCGGGTTCTTTTTTTTTCCCCTTCTTCTTCTACCGGCAAGGTAACGCCTTCGGATTATCACAGTTTATAATTTTTATCTAAACAAAAGCGCTACGGATACGCTTTATGCACTTGAAAGCCCTTTTTTCCTACGTTAGTGTTCCGGCCTTTTTTTGGTAGAAGAGAAAATGAAAAACAAGAAAGGAACAAAATACCCTTAAATGTAAAGCAAAGATAACGGACCGCACGGACAAGGGGTGTGTAGTACAATATCTTTCCGAAAAAATAAACAACTAAGACTCCAATAAGGATGACTTCATTATTCGGGGCGTAGCGGTTGACACTGAATAATCCACTCAACACCTACCGGACGTGGGTGTGAGGATGCTTTGTTTAGTTCTTTTTTTATCTTGCTATCAACAGTACTAATAAAGCAATAAACCACCTGTTGAAAGCTTTTTTGAATACGAAACTGGTGCCTGTCAAAAAGGAGCTGCAAAAAAAATCTGAATTATAATATATTAAAATACAAAACGCAGCAAAAATAAAGAAATGAATAAATAGTTTTTTTTTTATTTCAATTACAAAGAAAAATTATATTAATGAAGAGATTTTCCACCCCATCTGTAACGTTAAGTACTAGGCGCCTCCATGTAGAAGCACTTCTGTACTCCAAACAACCGTCCTTGCGTGAGGTTAAAAAGTGCAACACGTACATCTGTGCCACCGTCCAGATATCATGAATGTTCCTACAATTAAATATTTTCCTTGTAACCCGATACTATTCGATTGGAAATGCTACGAAGAAGACCTGGTTGTGGGAACTCCCAATGCGATTTGTATATTTCATTAACTGACCCATCACTTATGAATGAGCCACACTATGCTATGTTTCCCACGCATAGAAACCACACAAACAAACCTGCTTTTACTGATTCCATTTAAACTAAAAAAGAATAGTTGACTTCGGCCAAGCGTACCGCGGTCTTATGAGCGTAAAACTTTGTCTAGTATCGCGTGGGGGGGAAACTTTTGCTACTCAAACAAAACTAAAGTTACACTGCAGTAATTTCCAACGATGCTAACATTCCCAAGCAATCCATCCATCACATTGACCTTCGATCGGAAATACACGGCACAGACACACACAAGCCAACAAGCAACTCACATCATCCATAAACGACCCATCGATGGTTGACATGCTCTGTCCGAAGGGGAGAACCAAACAAAACAAAAAGAAACACCAAAAAGATTCATTCTAGCTTATTCGCCGAAACTTCTCGGTCAACCTTTTTGCAGTGAATGTCGTAGTCTGACGTCATTCTCATCACACCATGCACCCGTGAGATTGCGGGCCTTACGAAAAAAAAACTCCGGGTGTGTTACCTTGCGTGCCGGCATACTTTTACGGCGACAGCGTGCAGCCACTCGACCGTTCGTTAGCGTCCTCAGAAAGAAGGGAGAAAAAAAACGACAAAATGTACATTTCATAAAACTGAAAACCGATCCATACCGCACATGGGAGGTTAGCATGGTTGGGACGCTGTCGTCGGTTCGCGAAATTGTGTGACTGTGACCTCGATGATGGATGAGAGAACAGAAACGAACGACACGGAGCCAGGTGTTAAACGGAGAGGTATGGAAATGGCATTATGCTTGGGGCAGTTTTGTGTCCAACTGTATACCATACCAACAAGGTACGGGTAGTTTCAGCGGACCTAAAAATAAAACCTCCAAAATGAGTGGAGCGAAAGTGTATCAGCATTGGCGGGCGTGAACGGCAAGTTAGCCGTCGCGTTAGCCGACTTGCCTGCACACCACCACTGGCAAGGTGTTGCTGTCGATCGTAACCCATCAGCGAACCGACAATGGATCAATCACATAATTGAGCATTGTAAACGCGTCATAGTTTATGGTTATTTGTTGGTTGGCATAGTGCCCAATATCTGCGTACGTATTGCTTCGGGGGAATAAATAACTCCATCCGGTTGTTTTTGCTTTTGCACCGGATGTGGAACTATTTCTAACAGGTATGTCAGTTCCATAGTGTTTATTTAAGTGATTGACCGAAGTTGCATTGTTTAGTGATGGTGGCTTAATTTCCAGCAACTCAGAAATCTATTTCAAATCCCAATCAAGTTGTGTAGTTGTTAGTGACGCCGATCACTCACAGCCATGATCCCATAAGAATCATTCTTCGTAGCACATGATTGACCATCTTAATATGGATATATACATGTCAAGGAAGCCAGGTAATCCAAGACAATATCTCTTGTGCAAACCACAAATCATTTTATCTACAATCTTGATAGGTCTTGACTTGTCATTCCATTCCATTTCTGGCTTCCATGACTTGAATTTACCCGAAACATGATAGTCAATCCTGCGTCTGAGGGAACGGGCAGAATTGGGACTCGATCCTTGGTCTTAAAAATCAAAATCTAAACCTAACAGAAACCTTCAAATGATCTCCTGTCTAGTACTCCTACGTAATAAAACTTTCTAGAGAGTAAAACTTTCCAAATGAAGTTAAAATCATTCGCTAGCGTACTCAGTACTCATCACCTTTTAGGAACTTTATCAATGACCCAGTTTATGAGTGCACCTCATTTCCAGCAAGATTCTCAAGTTTTAACCTGGTAGTCTCAACCAGTTCGTTTAGAATTATAGACGAAAGTAGGAAGGATAGTTGGCTGATTATCTTTCCATCTTATGCTTGCTCTAAGTATAATGATCATCATCAAGCACATTTTCATAACACTTATCAATCCGTTTGCTACCGCGGTCATTCCACTCGGCTACTTTATTTACCCACTTGATTTGGCAGTTTTTACTGAGCTCGCTACCCTAGCACTACTCCGTCGCTGTTCAAAACTCCCACAGCTTATTACTTTCTCTGGCTTCTGTGGAAAGGTTAAACTTTGCTTGATGAGCCATCAATTACCACGGAACCAAGTGAATTGACTCAAGTGACGGTTGAAATTCGCCCGGTGCCCGAAACGAACGAACGAAACACCCCGCCTCGCTGGGGGGGTTGCTTTACTACTTCCCTGCCCGTTTATTATCTTGCCGCCATTAAACTTATGACCAACGCAACCACGCTTGGTCGTATCCGTGCGTGATCGTCTAGCAGGGACAGGTAGACGTACCGGTCCCGCGAGTACACGATGCGTTTGCTTTTTTTGAGCTTATCAATTATTTGATCTGTTTGGAGTATGTCTTTGCTAAGTTACCCAAGCAAAACAAGGCACGGAACTGACAAGGAGTGGTGGGTGAGATCATTATGAAACCTACCTTAATGAGGAAGAAGGGAGGAGGTTTCAGGGCCACAAAACATTAGTCATGTAGTAATTTTAAAATGTTATATTGTGTTTTACCTCTGCTTCAATTTGCTCCATTATGAATTATATTTAGGTCATCTTCAAACTGGAGGCGCATTTGTAAATTTAGAATGACATTAAAAAGATAAAAGAAATAATTAAAGATACGGTACTGCAATTATAAAGCATTAATTTCTTCCTGTGCCGTTAAGATTCAGAATATTTATGTGATCCCCCAACTACTCGGACAATACCAAGCAAACGGCCTTTCCAACCAAGCACAGGGTTAGTATGAATTATTAAATGGCCAACGGTGCAATTTATACGCTTCCCGGGCGACGTTTATGTACTGTAAAACAAACCTTAAAACAAACCGACAGCTGCATCGTGTGTCGGCGTTCGGCATATCTTATCGAACTTTATTGAACCGTTTGCTTCGCTTCGCTGTCTGGAATCGTAAAACTTTCGATCACAGATTTACGATACCGTACTGGTTTACTGGATGGAATGCAGCAGCATGCACGATATCGTAGTCTTCAGACGTTGAGGTTTATTTATTTGCTGGTTTGACTTCTTCTAAGCCGAACAGCAGTGCGGTTCTTACACTGTTGGGAGTTTTATGTTGGAAGTTCGTTGGCTGTGAGATTTACCAGTAGAACTACCAAAAATTCGAAATGTTTTAATTAATGAGATCTTCATGAAGAACTGAATTCTGAACTCCTAAAGAGCTGGATTGTGTTTTATAGACATACTCCTAAATATTAATATCTCAATCACTGATCTAGTTCTACAGAGAGTTCGCTACTAACATCCACAAAGATGACGTCTAAATTCTGAAAAAAATCAAACTTTGAGCAGCTGAGTCGTCAACATTTACTGCATCTACCATGGGCAGGATGCATCATCCCCAAAAAGAAAACAAATCACCAACTACGCTGCAAAAGCTGCTTTCATGGTTGGATTTTATTATCCGCTTTTCTTACCTCCCTCAAAACTTTTGATGGCCCTTTTTTTGGACCGGGCAGCTTAAAACCTCACCGGGTTGCACGGAGCAACCAAGCCAAAAGGTCCCATTTACGTCATGGACATGAGTTTCCACGCCCGTGTCAAATTTGAAAATGGCCAACGGAAAGGTCATCACACACAGAGAACCAGGAATCAAACTTTGGGAACTTCACTTCGTTTTATGTCAGCTTGTGGAAGGCACATGGCCACATGGTTTGATGGTTCGCATGAGGTACTAAATTTTTAAACCGATGATACGCTCGACAATCCTACCGTCGTAGGCGCACCGGTCAGGAAGTCATGCTTGAAGGGGGGGGGGGGGGGGTTTTGCTTTGACTTTTATGCCTGAGCCTTTTTCCATTAGCTACCAGCTGCAGTTTTGTGTGGCAGAGTACGGTTACTATTCTTAGGAAGGGATTTCCTCCCATTACGCCTTCTGTAAATGTCACAATATTTTGAAATCGTTTCTAAAAACAAAAAAGGAAAAAAGAATCTCATTTCCTTACTGTTCTACTTCGCCACAGTCAGTAGGTCAACTGGTGCTATCACTAGAAAATAAATTAGGTCACAAGGCACGTACACTTTTCGACACCTTGCCACGTCCTTTTTTTTGGAAAATCTTCCTTTTTCACAACCTATGATTCACTTTTTTTTTTATTCCCACGTGTTCGAGGCGCCATCAGTTCGATGGCCCCAAGTTCCAGCAGGATCACACTCACACACACTCGTAAAGGTGGAAAAGCAACCAGTGAACGAACAACCTTCGTTGGGGGTAGACTCCCCTTTTGCCTGGTGGACAATTTAACAATCCACTCTCCATTGCTCTCCTTCCCCTCTGGCCGGTCGTGGCGAGTGTCGCAACGGGGATCATTAATAATTCACCAACCACACGCTTGCTTGAATCCCTTCGCAGGGAGTAGCGCAGCAAGCAATCGACGGTTCACCACAAAGCACTCAGTCTCGCCCATTTTGTTTTGCATTCAAAGCTTTTTTTATGTTTACTTAAAATTTTGTCTCATAATTCAAATCAAATAAATTAGGCAATATTTCGCTACTGAAAACAAAAAAAAACACATGTCCAAACACAACACACACCCAACCGATGATCTCATCGCAGACAGAAATCACAACAACACCCCAGAACGCTTACTGGCATGCTCACAGCGTGCTTAGCCATATCTCACTCTCGTGTGAGAAGGGTTTTTTTTGTTTTCTTTCTTGCATATCCAGCATACTGAGACAGCACAACAACAAACACTAACTCACTCACGGCTTTGCTCACGGGCTATCCGAACGAAATCCGAAACACACAACTTACAACGATCTTTCCCTGACCAGCGACAAACGGTGACTGAAAGTCGCAACGGAAAGAATGTTTCAAATCGCTCGCCCGGTCTATATTGTAAAAAGGGGTTCTGTGTGCGGGTCTGTGTTTCACACGCTTGGTGTGTTAGTTCCGAAGCAATACCAGCCACTGTGACTGGTCGTGTGACTGGTACCGACTTCTTTCGGCCTTCAGTGTTGAAAGGGGGAGAGAGAAAAAAAACACATCAGAATAACCCTAAACGTGCCATGTCTGGGAGGTCCTCGTATCGGCATACATTCAAATCGTGGGTCCTTTGTGGAGCGTTTTATTCGAATTGGTGAACGAAGCATACCACCCGAATATAAACAGCCACAGGGAGGACTCCGCGTCCGAACGGAATTACTCAATGGAGACGCATGGTTCGTCACGCTTCGCCTAACGAACAGTACGCACATACACACACGCGTGTGTACGCATATGTCGCGCGTTATTTTTGCGTGTTCTTTGCTTGTTTTGCGTGACATTCCTTTCTACATTCACCGTAGAACCGGCAACACAAAAAATGCACTGATGAAGTGGTAAAAAAAAACGAAATAAATTCGATTTATAACAACCCAATCAAAGGCGTATGAAAACATGCACCAGGCAACAATATTAATTTCGTTAGCCTTGTTACTTCATATGAACAGTACCATTTTTATTGGTAATACTTTCACACTCCAATTCACAACCCTTGTACGCACATACAACCACACACGCGCGCTAATACAGCTGTAAAGCAATTAGAGCCCTTTCGGTCGTAAACCACATCAGGGTGGCAAAAACTTTCAAATAACCCTCATCAATAAGCTATCGATGCATGATTAGCCTGATATCAATGATGACCGTAGGCCAATTAACGAACAATACCTAGCCCAGAGCGTGTACATTCATGGCAGATTGTTGTTGTGGTTATTACTATTGTGTTTATCATTCCTATCTATCGTTTGTTAAGCTTAAGCTTATCTTATCAATACGATTTAAATGTTTATCATTTAAACTGGTTCCGCTTTGGCTAATCATCGGGTGAAAACAAACACTTTTTGACGAGTTTCAAATCTCTTCCATGAATTGGTGGAATGTGGTGACGATATTTCACAAATTTACAACCAGTTCTTAACCACCTGAGTGTGAGTTTGCTAATTATTTCTGGCTTAATAGCTAGACTTATCTTGTTTTAGCTAGCCTAAGAGGTGTTTAGATAATTCACACATTTCAAACAACAAGCAAAATGACGAGAGGTGTGCACTTTTTATCTTCGGCTTGGTACACTCACACTCGTGTTTAGTAGACAATTGCTGATTATGGATATATTAACTTACGTGATTTTAGCACCAAATAAATATTTTCTTTACCCTACCTTATTGATTTCCCAATGATAGCAGTGAATGACGATTTATTTATCAAATTGAAATGTATTTATCACTAAACGATCGCTAGTTTTGCTAGCGATGTTTACAGCAGCTCTTAGTCAGTTCTTAAAAAGTTATCAAATTTGATAGAAGTCTATTTCACACATTATTTTTATTTAGATCATTTATAATAATTCCTTGTGAATGGAAATAGCCTTCAGAAAGAATCAAAATACATGTTTCTAGTTGTTTTATTTCGTTACAACAAAATCAAATTTAATGATAACTAAAATATGCTTCAAAACGAACTAATGTAGGTATCTAAACGACCAACCCATAGTGCCCCAAATGACATAAGGTAATTAGATCAAACCAACGCTTGCTTTCATGGAGTTTCTATGGTGCAACCTTGTCGTTTCCAAGCTGTCACCAGCCAATGACAGCGCAAATCAAAGCAAAATGCAAGGGCTGTGGAATATAAAGGTTTTATTGGCTACTCAGTAATGAAATGAAACGCCCGGTTGTTTTGTGATATTTTTGTTCGTAATTTATACGCGTTTTATTGCCAAATTCGTCATCATTCTTCGTCTATTTTGTGATCCGTCTTCATAGAAGATGCCAAAATGCTTAGAACAGCAGCAAATTGGCATCTTGCAGCATTACGACACCTTCCAACTTGACTCCAGCATCATCGGTTGCTTTCAACACTGTAAACAAAAGGGAACAATTCGTGAATCTTACAATAATGGCAATATTTCATCACAAACACTACTGTTGTGTGATAAAATAACACGGAAGATTCCATCGGAACAGCTCATACACAATACCGGTCCAGAAAGTTTAACACACACACACACACATACGAAAGAAAGGACTTCACTCGTTGGGCAAGGGAAAATTGCACTCACAATCGTGTTTGTCCACTTTCGGCTTCCTTGACGAGAATCGACGATATTTTAACGATTGCAATTTTGTAGCTGAAATGGTTTTTCAAACTTGCGAGCTAAGTCAGACGATGAATGAAAATGCTTGGTTTTTACAAGAGCGCAAAATACCAAAATACGCGTACGAGTACGATGATAATAGGCTTTTTTAAATGAAGCTAAAGTCAAGATGTCAGTCGTGTATGCATGCCTTAACCATCTGATTACGAGCGCAACGCCATCTATTGAGCAATAGCGCAATAGCAGTAGTTGCTTTTGAATTCAAAAACCCAACGGACAAACAGATTCTACGGTTCTTGTTGAACAACTATAATGTTCTTCCGTTTTATTTCGTCGAAAAACACTGGAAGTACATACTTTCTTAGTTCAAGGTTTCTTTTTATTCGAATACTTCTTACAATCTATAGAGTCTACACTTTAGGGTTTGTTTGGCAGTACATACATACATATTCCATATCTGTATGAAAATGGTCATTATCAGGTTAAGGTAATGCATCGGAAGGACTTAATACAAAACTGAGAAGAGCTTTCATGCTTACTACAGTGTCAGTCAATCCTGAGATTCATTTGGCCATGAATAGATAGCTTCTACGCTTGATGAAAACAACGAAACGAAGTATAGTTAGGATCATAGCAAAACGTCAACCTTATGTGGAAAATTGATCCTCTCGTTACATTCTACTCTTACTAAATACTGAAACTTATTGGCGCTGTCGCTACGTATTTTGATTTTTATATTTTTACATAACACCTTTATGACAAATTTGTGATAAATATCGATACGTTATGGAATGCGCTAACGAAGAAACAAACACGACTATTATGACTATTATGACACTTAAGAATTCGTATGACTTTTAGCAATGGCCATTACCGTTTGAGTGGATTGAGTTTTGAGCAACGGTGGCATCGAGATTGGTAGATGAATAAAATTAATACTTCTCCACCGTGATTGGATTTATGTGACCGTTTGAGGTTAGTTTTTGGTTTGTACCATCCTGCTGTGGGTGTGACTCGCCACTATTGATCACTTTGGGTGGGATGTAGTAGAACCATGCTCCGAAGAAGAAGAGTATGGAACAAGCTTTGCCGATTAAAGCTAGTAGCAACATGTACCTGTAAAAGAAACAAGAATGTACATCATTTCACTTACAACAAATGATAACGACGCCAAAGATGGATGGCGAACTTACTTGCTCATGAACGCGTTATCGTAAACCAAACACGCGCCATGATCGTCACAGCTCGACTCCTGCCACAAGATGCACGTTTCATCGATAAGCCGCCCGAAGATCATTGGCGCTGGGATGGTACCTAGTACACGGACCTTAATCCACTGTATTCCAAGCGCAAACGAACGTTGATCATCGTGGACACACCGGAGCGTCGCCGACAGGGCCGGCATCGTGGCCAGAAAGGTGAAGAACATCACCAGAAAGCAAAGTACTACGAAGATCCACAGATGATCACACTGCGACTGGCACATCGTGTTGACCGCGTCGTAGCTTCCTCCACCGTACAGCGGTCCCGTCTCACCATGGAACGTGGCATTGATGCAGGTACAGTCTCGGTACACTTTGGCGTTCTCCAGATTGATTTCCTCGCTACACCCAGCATGACATGGCGAGTAGTACATGATCCCGTCCGCACCACAGATTGGCTCGTAGTTACGCCGGCTACAGGCACATCGGTCATTGCATGCGTTGTCAAGATTCTTCGGCAGATAGTAGAGATCACGTGGTTCCGTTGAGTGTGCGTATGGACTGTCGAGGTTTTCGTGCGGAAAGTATGGCGCAGTCACGCCGGCAAATGTGAGATTCGGACAGGATAGGAAAAAGCACACCGTAAACAGGGCGGCAAAAATCGTCGCAAAAAGGCAAAACTTTATGATGCCCGAACAGGAAAGGTGTAGCTTTTTCACCAGGTATCCTCCCAAAAATGTTCCACCGCCACCAGCAGGCACCGTTATTATTCCTGGAAAAAAGATGCGAAACGTTTAAATTTAAAATGTAATATTGGATGGAGTTTTGAACTGTAAAATAACTATTTTTATAGAGAATATAGGAAATCTATGTACACTCCAGTAAAGTTTAAATTTCATGAAAAACTGCAAATAATAAACAATATATGAGATATGCAAAAAGAGCAAGTATATTCCACATCTTTTTGTGATATTATTACTAAATTAACTGCATATTTACTGTATGCAATGCGTTTAACGGACTTACTGAAGATAAAATCTGATCTTGAAACATCTCCATAGAAAAAAGGCTAATTCTAGCAGCTCTAGATGTGTAAATCCTTCCAGAGCGTTGCAGGTGTTCTTCGTGATTCAGATCAACTCATTCTTGGACACATTCTCACAACGTTACAGTGGTCAATACTAAAAATACCGCTATAATTTGAGTGTCTTGATCGATCAATTCCGGCTTTGGTTGTGTTTTATTTGCCCATCAAGGTAAACTTTATAATATATCAACGAAAAACAAATCCTTACAAATACTTGGAAGTATTAAAATGATTGCACTTACCCATCAGCAGCGCTGACCAGACCGCAGTCACACTGAACTGATTCTCGATCAGCTTCGGCAGGAACACGGCAAACCCGGAAATGACCAGTCCCTCGGATGCACCGGCCAGGTTGAGGAAGAAAAAGGTCGGGTTGCGTAGCAACGCGAACAGTGCACGTGGAATCTGCTTGATCTTGGTGAATGCCTCCTGATTTCGTTCCCCATCGCCATCACCACCCCGATGAGCTTCCGACACTTTCTTCAGCTTTTCCGAGCCGGGCAGCGCGGGCGGATAGGCTAGGATTGGGATGGCCAACAGCAAACAGAACGCTGCCATGAAAACGAACCCCACCCACCAGGCTCCGACCCACACCTTGCTGTGTGGCGTAAGGCCGAGACTGCACCGAGGAAAGAAACGTTAGCAAATAAAAAAGGAAGAAAGGTTAATAAATAGAATAATATAGTTTGCGCCTGATCCTGGCGGAATGGCAAAATGAAGAAACCGTACAAGTGCGTGTTTTTCCTGGTACATCCTTGTAAGGCCACCGGGCCGGATAACGGGGCTTTAGATAAAAAAATGCTTTTAATGGCGGATATCCTCGGTGTAGACCGGTCTATTTCCACGTCCGGAAATATGCAGCACACATTGTTCAACATCCCGGATACGGTGGTTACGTTGTTTTTGCTCCCGTTACGATGGTTACAATCGTAGTTACCGGGTGCAATTGTTCTAGGTGCCGTGTGCGCGCGTAACACTCAGTGCACAACAAGCACAATGCAAGGACAATGGTACGCGATTTAAATGGCAATATTGACACCGTGCACGTTGCCGTTCCGAACCGTTGGACTGTGGCGTACGTTTATAAGCTTAGTTTTATTCTCGTCAGTCCGACCGGTTGTGCAAAATGGGACACAAACAAAAACGATCGTGTGTGGAGTT
>AXCM01007837.1:0-12731 GCA_000473375.1 Anopheles culicifacies | reverse complement strand
GTATAGTTGATGAACCCAGCGCGATACGACCTTCTGCTCTTCGCGTACGTCCTCTCAAAATAAACAAAAGCCAGCCCACCACCCTCCCTCCCAACACACACACACACACACACAGTATAGTGCACGCGCTAGTTGTGAGTGAACCGCAGAATCGCGTTCACTTCTTTCTTCGATCGCGCTATTCGCAACACTGGCTGTTCGTCCATGCGTTGCTAACGAAACGCGCTTCTCACTATCTGCTCATCGGGTGAAGAATGAGCATGAGAGATGAAGAGAATTGTTTATTGTGATCACACAATTGGTGAGAGAATGATAAATGCAACTGTAATTTGCATGTAAGAGGGACTGCATCTGTGACCGAAAGACGCACATGAATTCTTCAAAGATAATATGCAATGCAGTTTTTTCTCCTTTCCGCAAATAACCGCCACCAAGCGCATTTTTCACGTCACAAACGAAAAATTTCGTGAAATACCGGATCAATCGTATTCTAAATCGTGGCTTTTAATGCCACCAGAGAGAACATTCTAAGACATCGATTTCGTCAATGCATCGTTCCTAGCAAACATGAATCCGTCCCATTCCGCAGCATCCATGATGATCCACTGTCTCTCAAGATCACATTTATCTAAAATTAATTCCCATGTGTCTTTTCCATTTAAAGACTGAATAAAAAAAAACATTCGTAATCCCTCAAATAACAGTACGGCGGAAGCTTAGCAAATAAACAAACTGGATTAAAATTTAGTGCTTGCCGGCACTGTAGTGAAGCGTATTTTTAGAGACGCGTAAACCTTTTCTCCATACGCTGCGGTACAGTACGTGTACAATACCAGTACCAGCAGACAACATTGCTCATATCGACGAAACATGCCTGCTGCAGCAAATTGTGACCCAACACCCAGGGATATTATTTTCAGCACTGGATCTATTTCAAGCCACACGACGCACGACACACACAAGTCGTGTGATTTCATGTGCTGATTCTGGGGCTTGAATTTGGTGGATTTCAAAAGGGTTAGAATTTGTTTTCCTACATTAAACATTTTCCATTGACTAATTCCATTCCATACATGCGTGCAGCAAATCTAGTAATAGTGAAACAGATCCACTTTCCGCACTCGATCATCTGCGCGATCTGGTAATGAAAAACATTCCCTAGGTCGAGGTCAAATCAAACTTACCGCTGTTCGTAATTCAACGCTGTCGGTGAATCACCCGTCGATGATCGGCGGTTTCTACGCAGGCTTTTCGGTGTGTGTAGCTCCCGTTCGACGTTTGCCAGTGGCGATAAGGATACGTGACCGAAGCTGATTTGCTCACCCGGTACAAACTCATCTTCCTCGGTGGCAAACGGATTATGCAAACCGTTCGGCGATATTGAACGAATCCTTCGCGCCAAAAGATCCTTATTGTCGAGCAACTCGCGGTAGTTAATTTGCGACTCGTCGTTACCCATCAGTGCAAGCGTTGCGGAGAATCCTCCTTCATCACCAGAACCGTTGGGTTTCGAAAAATTATCTTCCTCGGGAGATACCGTTCGAATAACAATCTGGGGCGTCGCACCGTTCATGGTCATAAGATACTGCCCACCAATAAACGCAGGAGGAGGTCCCATCAGGGTTCGCCCTTCACTCATCACGTCCGGCGTTGGCATCTGTGCGACTAGTCTTGGAATTTCCGACGTGGACGGGCACCAGGTACGGCGGCGTGCATTGTCAGTCAGCGCTTGCCGCACTTGGTTCGAATTGATCAACTGATTCGTGCGCAGCGTGATAGCGTTCTGTAGCTCCACCATTTTAATTTTACTGTTCTTGTTTTGCTCCGATTTCAGTTTGTTCCGCAGCCGCTTGATTTCCACTTCAAGACGCTTCATCAACGCCGCATCGGTGAGGATTTCGTTCACCTTTGGCTTGTTCCGGATGTTCTTAGCGCGCATCGCAAAGCTTAACGTGTAGAACGTTTCTTCCACCACGGCTGGCGTTATGTTGCAGATCATTGAAGTAACCGCATTTCCACCGAGGGACGCTTGCAAGATTCTTGTCAGTTTCGAATCACGATAGTTGATAAACTGCTTGTCAGAGTTTTTGCTCAACTTCTCTATCACACAGCTAAGCGACAGAAGGCTCTTGTTGATGCAAACACCCTCCTTAAAGCGGTCCCCTGTAGCACCGGATTGATCTACCCGTTCACTGCCGGCCAGATCTACCAGATTCAAAATACCAATCTGTACTGCCTCGTTATCCATACTGCCGTCATCGCCCGTCGAACTGATTACCCTCGATTCGATCGTAATCCGAAATATCGTGTGCGAACGACTGGATCGCTCGTTCATATTCGTTTCGCCAATCTTTCGCGCCATATTGCCATCTTCCACATGCTTGATGATCTGCTCTGCACAGTTCGTGATGAATTCCTTCGAGCTGACCGACACATCACCGCACTGGTTCTCCACAATTTTTAAATTCTTCTTAGCAGTATCGAGAAGATCGTTGATCTTTTCGTTGTGGATCTCGATAAAACCAACGCGAATCAGAAACTGGCGGTCCTTGATGTTTTTGATTTGCTCGAAAATTTCGCTTGCTGTCAACGGTACCACACCCGGTTCACGATCGTTCCCGATCATGGTGTACGTTTTACCGGATGATGTCTGTCCGTACGCAAATATTGTTCCGTTGATGCCATTGAGCGCGGACAGAATCACTGGACGGCAAACGGTATCAAACAGCTGTCGGGTGGATACGGTTTCATCGAAGATATGATCTACAATAGAATAGAACCAGCATTACGGGGACAGTTGAAGCGCACCAGTTACAATTTGTCGATAGAATCTTACCAAATACGAACGGATCGCCATTGCCGTCAATGGTTACAATCGTGTTATCCCGGATGCGCCATTGTGACGTTAGTTTGCTGTCCTTTTCTCTTTTAATGAGTGGCCGCACTTTTATCGACACCTTCACATTATCTGACATGATCTTTCGTTGGAGATTTTTATCGAAAGTGTACAATACTTTACTAGGCTGTAGTAGGCTCTATTCTCATAGCAGGAATGGATACACTGAAATAAAAAAGAAGCATCAAATAACATGGCGTATCCCTCGTTGGACTGTATGTAGCCATTTTAGAGATAAGTACAGAGGCACAATTGCCTGCAACAATTACAGTTCTGATATTACTAAAAGTTACGCTAATACACATCACGAAACTATCAAAGAAGTTCTTCACCAATAAAAAGGATCCCTGTGCAGCTATAGCGTGTGCCCCTATTTACACGAATATTTTCCAAATACAACAATTGCACTTTAAGTGTTCTTACCACAGATGTATAAGTACCAATCCCTAGCACAATTATGCAAACAATATCAAATTACAACGATAAACACTTTCACGCACCGAAACAGACGCAAGCCTTTGTTGGTTGCTTCCCTAACCATACAAACGGAAAATTGCTACACAAATGCCGTGAAACGACCGCTAGCAACAATCGGAGTTGAATTGAATTTGAAGGAAAAACGATAACATGCTATCAAGAAAGTATTCCAGCACGATGTTTTGCAAGCAAATATCGTTTTGCCAAAATATCAAATTACAAGGTGCATAGAGAATTACGGAACAATTTTAGCGATGATTGAAACTGCAGTTTGTATTTTGCATAGAAAAAAGCATAAACTTCGTGTTAAATTGCCGAATATATAAGATCATAGTTTCGATACATAAACAACTCGCTTATGAGCAAATAGCGTAGAACCAAAGATGAGCCAAATATGGAGAATGAAAGAGATAGCATAACAACACATGACTACAACTGACTTGCCTGGTGCTGGAACTGAAAAGATTTTGATACTGAAGAAAAGAATAGAATTTTCTTTTCGCAAATGGACGAAATACGTACCAATATTGACTAGTTTGGTGTAATTAAACAATATGAAAAGGAGGTAAAGATGGTGGCTTGGATGCCATCCTGTCTCTAGGTACCTTGGTTATGCAGCCGCCATATTGAAAAATCCACGAGCCTTTTTTCATCCGTCATCTGTGCCCGAGCAATTCGCAACTCGTTCGAAGCAAGAAGTTGTGTCTTCATCGTCGAAGCGAAAGAAAAGCGACCGGTGGTTTCCCCTTTTTAGCTCCAGGTAATTGCTCCGCTCAATACTTCTCATCGAACGCAAAACAGGCAGCTTCTGGTGTGTGCACTATTTCCTTAATTTGGGACAGCAATAGATAAATACGCAGGGGTTACAATAGGACAGGGCAAATCTGAACTGGGCTGGTGATGTGATCGGGAAGGAATATGGTGGAACGGAGCAAAAAATCTCACGTACATCATTGTTGTGTTGCCCACCCTTTTCCGTGGGTCTCGGAGTGTTGCAGAGCTTGGTTGGTGCTTGGTTCAAAGTGTCGATAAATACGTTGTGCAAGTGGGAGATGATTCCGTGCGGCCTTCCGACTCAGCTTTGACAGCTACCCCGTATGTCCCGGGTCATTCCTTGTAGAATGGCGAAAAGAAAATTACATAATTTGTGCACTGGGGTAACATTGCGGTGCGTATGCGAACGATCTTACGGAGAGTTCTAAATGAAGTTTCGAATAATGAATCTATCATTAGGTTGTGGACACTGGAAACAATGATAGTGAATTATTGATTGATAAATGCTTACGTTTGTTGCTATGATTATGTAAGTTACCTTGAGCTGTGGCTCATCGTTCTGCAGGACGATAGAAAAAGGGGTATATTATGTTACCAAGTACTGTTCGTAGAACTACACGTGGGGTAAACTGTAGCGAAAGGGACAACAAATCCAGCGGTACAGAGTTAAAAGGTTGCAAAGGATAAATTCAGGATGACAGGGGCGGAAAAATACAGCACTGCGCCATCCAGGCGTCCCATGGAACTACTGCTACTATCGTCGAAAACTACACGCCTCTTGAAACGGTGCGACTATCCTGGTGTGTTCTCAGCTATGTCCAATAGCGGATTGAACGATCCTCCCTATCCGCTCGCGTTTTTACATCACGAACGAACGCACCGGAATGCATATGGATGTTGGTATTGGAGAGACAAGCACACAGTGGGTGGGAAGGACCGCTAGAAAAAAAGGTCCTTCCATCCTCCTAGTTGCATGTGCAGTGCAAATGCAACGCTCGGACTCCCTATTGTTCTACGACTCTAGATCTGAAAATCCCGAGAGTAATTATTTGCTGTTACGTTAACCACATTCGAAGAAAAATTCACGTTTGAGTAAATATTTTTCAGGACCTCTGTCAAATAAAGCAAACGCGACCCGTAAACAAAGCGAGAGACAGATATAGGGAGAGGAGGAGGTATTAAGAGCAGAAGTACAGAGGGATCCAAGAAAACGAGACCCACATTCCTTCAACCATAAGGAAGCTCTTCTCCCATCGGCCGGTGCATCGTTCCCGGGCAGCAACGAGCGTTCCCGAGACACCTGCCAAAGCGTTTGCTGTAAGCCAGAAGCTTCAACACAAGCGAGAAAAGAGTAATGTAGTTTTTATACCTTAATCCTATCTATCCTACTCTTAACTATGTATCTAAAAATTACATTTTTCACACTCACATTCATATTTGATGGTAAAGTAATCATTACCCAGCCAAAAACATACTCAAACGAGATATATGATGCGATAAAATCGGCCGAAGCGTGCACATTTGCCCTCTAGGGATTGCCCCAGAGCTAAAGCTGGCTGGATTGGCAAATCTATAGAGGGTGAACTGCATCCATTTGGCACCGAATCGATTTTGAAACGTACGGGATCGCTTTCCTCGGCATTTTAGAGCCTTCAAGCAGGAAGGAAGCGAAATGTCGCTTATAAATTCAGTAACTGGGCGCTTATCGGTAGTGTACGCTACTCTTCCAGGATTCCATCCCTTACAACATGATGCCGGAGGAAGATGAAGAATTGGCCTCCGGTGGGGGCATTGGCGACAACGATGGTCATCAGCCCGAGCATCAACATGCCTCGAAACGTGGTAGCAGTCGTAATACAGCAGATCGTAACTATTATTCGAGTTCGAGTCGAGATCGTGATCGAGATGATGATTACCACCATCGTTCCAATCGAGATCGTGATCGGGAACGAAGTCACCGTGACCGGGATCATCGTGATCGGTATCGCGATCGTGACCATCGTGATCGAGAGTATGGTGGCCGGTATCGGGATCATCGGAACTATCGTGATTATCGTGATGATTATCGTGATCGTCGTGATAAACGTAGTCGGTCGCGATCGAAAGAATCTCGATCGCGTGATCGTGACCGGCATCGGTCGCAACGGGATGATCGTACATCACGTGATGCACCCCGTACAGAACGAACGGTGCAGGATCGTCTTTCGGCAGAGATCGAGCAAGAGCTGGCAAACTTGCGAAGACAGCACGATTTAAAAGAGGCCCTAAAGAAGCAACAGAAACAAGGAGAAGGCAAAGGAAGGGCGCACAATAATGACGACGATAGTCAGGATGATTCGAAACCTACGAATAGCGGTATCAGAATGGGCACTTTAGTACCTTACACCGGGCATTCGAAAAAACAGAACTCATCTAGCTTTTTGCCAAAAAATGACTCCGGACAACCAGTGGAATATGTGCCCGAGATTCAAACGGAGGAGGAGCGTATCGAATTCCAGCGCAAAATGCAGGAAAAGCTGCAACAGCATCTCGCTGCTGAGGGTAAACTGTATCCACCTCCAGCCAAACCAAATCGCGATGCACCAGCTCCAATGACCATGACCGGATTTGCAAACGATGGTTCTTTTCTGGAGATGTTTAAGAAGCTTCAACAGCAAGCAGCCACCGGCAGCAGTAGCACGGCAGCGGCTCCAATGTTGCTGCCGACAGTCGCAACCATTCCTGCCGGTGTAAAGCCCATGATGGTTCCTACTGCTGTACCCAGAATGCCTCTCGTCGTTCAGAAACCTGGTTCATTCAAAATGGGTCCCTCGGTATCAACGGCTGCAGCAGTGTCTCAGGTGGTGAAATCGTCGGCCATAGAAAAGGAACCTCCGCCACCTGTGTTACCCGTCTTCGGGCGAAGGCGAGGCGGAAAGATTCTTAAAACTGGAATGGTGAAAAAGGTCCGACCGGTCGAAGAATCGACAACGGACGCACCAAACGACGCATGGACGCTTTACCTGCAGGAGGTCAAGAAGTACAAGAGCGCCTCTTGCGATGCGGATTCGAAAACGCGCCCTCTTGTCAAATAAGAGGGATATGGATTGGCGGAGTATTAATTTGGGAATGTATTTTTTGTGTCTCGGGAGGAAGCAAATCTTAATTTTGGGGTACACATTATGTTATTTATCAACACATAACTGAAGTGATGTTTCTATTCTATTCCTGCTTATGGAGTACAGTGAAATTGGTATTACATTTGAGTGGAACGTATAGAGGGGAAGTACCATGAGTTAACAGGATGTCCTCTTTTGTATTTGGCAGGAGGAGGTATGCTCTTAGATATGTATATAATGAGTGATCTAAGGTACTGAATTTCAAATATCTTCTCAGCAGAGGGGTTTTATGGTGCACCCTCTTTCAATGCTATTACTTTAAGATACAACCGATATCTTGCTCTTAGCGAACGCAATATTTAGACAGGTTTTTATTTGGTATAGGAAATAGAGCGCACACTGCTGTTTAACGTTTTATTACCACCCACTTTTCCCTTGGGGCTGATTACAAACACAACCAAACTTGACGATATTTTCTCTGGAATCTAGTGTTTTTCGCGTCTCTTTCCGACGACCGACAACAACCAGCGTGATGGCGTACGAACCGAAGACAGCCCCGTTCGATCCCCGCTTCCCCAACCAAAACCAGACCAAGTACTGCTACCAGAGCTATCTGGATTTCCATCGCTGCGAGAAAGTAAAGGGCCAGGGCGATCAGGTATGCAAATACTTCAAGAACGTCTTCTCGTCGATGTGCCCCAACTCGTGGGTTGAGAAATGGGACACCCAGCGTGAGGAGGGTACCTTTGCCGGCCGCATCTAGAGTGTAAAGTGTCGCCCTGGATCCTTTGCACACAGCTTTGCTAGTAAACCATCAGAAGTAAAAATTCAACTACAAATCTGGAAGAATGCGCGTGTGTCACGTTGCCATTCGCCACCAACTATGTGGCTCGAAGCACGCGGGAAGATTTAAATACACCCTTTATTGAACAAAGAGAACTGTACCGTTAAACACAAGATAGATTTGTATTGTTTATATGTTGTACACTGAAAGAAAATAGATCTTGAGGATTACAGTTTTAAAGCCTCACAAGTCAAACTGATTGTGGGAGTAAGCATTACAAATATTTCGTTTTAATTCATGCATGTTTCATTCAACATTTATTCCATAGAGATTAATGAGTTGTACACCATACTATTCTCAATTCTTTTTTTTGTACTATAATCAATTATTTGTGCTATGAACTCCTTCATCAGAATGTAACCAGCTACCACACCACCTGGAACGCAATCTTTTGTGGACCACGCGTAATAGACTTAAATCTTAACATCACCACGATTGGGATTGCTGAAGAAGGGTTTTGAAGACTAATTTTCACAACGTATGTTCTCTGGAAAATGAATCCATCCAAATCGTGATTTGAGTACAAATTCTTTCAATTGCAGAGCCGAAGATAGCTGGTGCTAGTATTTCAAAATGTTTCCTGTGACATTTCGATCTGGTCACCCTGTATTATTTGTTTACCTGTCATAGCTGTCAACGTGCTGGATGGAAATTTCGTTTACGTTTTGTGGTGCCAAAATTACATCACATTGCTCCCACCGGTTCAAGTAAATGTAGCTGTGCCCGCCCTCCCAGTGCAACGGTGAATACGGTGCCGATAGTAAACATTTCATCATCCTAAATTAGTGTCCCATTGTGTGAACGATGCCTGCAGCAGAACCACTACCAAACCACCACCAAAATGGCAAGGAACCGGCGGCACCCTGTCGAACGTGTATGGATTTTAAATCATGGTCGAAACAGCAACGTAAAACCCTAAGCACAAGTGCAGGAAGCTCCAGTGTCGCCAAAGCTTCCTCCGATTCTGAGGTGGCGCACCGTAAAACGGACAGCACCGACGATCGGAGTAGTGGTTCACCACCTAACTGCCCAATCGATAAGGAACAGCTTGGCCGGTACACCTGGGGTTTGCTGCATACGATTGCCGCCTACTATCCAACAACGCCTACCGAAACGGAAGAACGGAATGTGCGAACGTTTTTCACATCCTTCTCAAAACTGTATCCATGCGAGTACTGTGCGAAAGACTTTCAGCAAGAGTAAGTCACAGCTAGTAACCATAGACGTAAATCGTTCGGTATTTTAATCGATCATTTCCTTCCTCTCCCTTCGTTTGCAGATTGAAGGAGATGCCGCCGGAAACGAAATCCCAGCACGCTCTTTCACAGTGGCTCTGCCGGATACACAATCGAGTGAACGTGAAACTGGGCAAGCCCGAATTTGACTGCACGAAGGTGAACGAACGATGGCGAGACGGATGGTTGGACGGATCCTGTGATTGAAACGGTTTCGGTGGTGTGTCGATTTAAAAATTAACCACAAATGTGTTATGCTTATGTATGATAGATTATATTTCCTTAAACTTCTACCAAACGTACTGTATCATTCTCCACCACGAAACCAGTCTTTGCGATTTTCTTCTGAAACTTTTTCTCGAACTTTCCAACATCTTCTACGCCGGTCGCTTGTTGGTAGCGTTTCATAACCTTCTTTTTTAACTTGGACAGCTTCATCTGGTTGTTTTGGGAAATGAGTAACTCGCGAATTACTTCGCTTAAGTTCAGTTTTTCCTCACCGCCATTTAGTTTCTGTTCTTCCACCGTGGCGTTTGTTTCGTCAGAACCGTTTGTTTCACTCGCATGTACAGCCGTACCATTTTCGGTACCGTTTTGCGAAGGGTTCTCGCTTTTGCGTTTTTTCTTGTTGGTCACTTGTGGTTCTTCCTCATGGTGGCCGTTTTCGGAAGTATCTTTCGTTTTTCTTTTTTTCTGTTTAGTTGGTGCCGGTTGCTCTACTTCCAGATCGTTCTCTGTCACATGCTTTGATTTCTTTTGCTTCTTAGTAGTTTGAGGAGTTTCATCATTTTCGGAAGATTGTTTCGTTTTAAGCTTCTTCTGCTTTTGCGATTCGTCCTCTTTCTGCTGTCCATTTTGCGTTTTATCACTTGTAACGGTGTCAGTTGTACCATTCGTCGACGGTACGTCTGAATTAGCTTTCTGTTCGCTTGATTGAACCGGTGTTTGCACTTCGCTTTTAACTGCCTGCTCTATGAGAGCCCAAGCCGCCTCTATATCCTTGACGTTTTGGAATCGGTGTGAATTCATAAAGAAGTTCTTAAATGGCTTGAATTTGCGCGGTATATTATCGTTTCGCTTGATGATCTCAAACAAGTTCTTAACGCCCGGGGACAGATTCTTGTTTTGTTCCGCTATCGTCCGAACCTTGCTGATCCAGCTTTCCTGCTTCTGAACACCCTTGTTAACCTTGGGCACAAATCCTTTGGCGGAATATTTCTCTGCCTCACTGATGCACACGGTATGCTTATCGTACTCTTGCCCGATGAAGTCTTTCATGCAGTCCATGCACGATACGTTAATATCCCGTTTGCAGTGCCAGGCATGATTCGCTACAACCTGCTTCTTCAACGATTCTCCACAGTGATTGCAGGTAAAGAAAACCATCTTGCCGCAGTGGGAATCTTGTGTTTCGGTGATATTTTAATAATGCTTGCCGTGAATCGCACGCACGGGTGAAGCAGTTTCGGCTGTTGTACGAAACGCACGTGTGATTGGTGTTTACTTTTGTTGGAAACCGAATGACATTTCTGGCGCATTGGATGTCATTTTGACGTTTCTCACATATGAAGCCTTGGTCGAACATAGAACAACTATGGAAACGCTTCATATCGTCCCTTTCGAAGTGTATTCAGTTTAAATTAGGAGTTGTTACAAAAAAATGAAAGAAAAAATCACACAAATTGTGCGAATCATATCATATAACATGGAGATACATGGAGGCCTTCTACATATCACCTGCAGAATGACTGATAGTTCATGTTGATCGATTGATTCATTCATGATCATGTCGATGTTGGTGAAACAATGGCGATCTGCTAGAAACGCTTCATAACGCGCGAAACACGATCAGATAAAAGGTCATCTTTATTTAAAAGTTCACCTATATTTGTATAAAACTATTCAATCATGCAATTATTAGTGATTGCAGTTGATGAAAAGGAGTTTTATCCAATCATAGAATGCATACAAGCACACACTACTGCTGCAATCACACAAGGCAAAGGTGTACGTGCCGGTTTGTCTGATCGTTTATTTTTCCGCTGCATTGTTATCTCAATAAGACACGCCAGATTATGGGGTAGAGATGAAGGAAATGGTACCAGATTTGCGTAGGTCTTCATGCCAATGACACCGGTTAGCTGAGGCGATAACGTAATAAGCTTGATCGTTCGCGTTTCAGTGCTTTCGCGCCACAAACGCATACCGGTAAGAGGAAAATCAAACAAAACACCATAATGGTGTCCTTCCGTTTTGCTCACATCGGAAATAATGACTGGAGCATTTGCATTGAAAATCCTCAAGTTCAGTAATGTCGTGTGGATTGTGCGAAGAAATTGGAGCTCAAAGTCACGATGTCACGGTTCGATAAGCATGAAAAAAGTGTCTAATGAACGGGTTCGTCACAGCTTGATACGTCGTCAAGCGAATGCAACGCAATGAATCGAAATTGTGTTTGCATTAATGTGTGTCGTTGGCCTTCATGGGCCGTACGCACCTTTCCGGGCGGGTTGGGAAGAAGAATCGTTTCACGAAAGTGCTATGACATCTTTCTTTCTTCGCGACCGTCAACCATGTGCAGCAGCGCCCACTGGAACTGATGCCTTTCTTTTGCGCCCTTCCCGTACCACTTGTTTCCGTTAAAAGATGATCTTACTAACCTTTAACCACTCCCGTGACTGTGGTCAAACAATGGCCATTTGAAACCTACACATGGCTCCGTATTCAAGCACCGAAAGGATCCCACAGTGTTGCGTGTCAGTAAGTGGATCGTTTCAAGAGGATCACTTGATGATCCGTTGTCCATCCGCCCTGCGGCAACTAAACGCTTCAATCACGATCCCGACCAAGCTATGTGGACTACATTTTCGATCCCCATTCCAGGGTGATTAGATTGCGTAATGGCAGGCACCCCAAAAAACACCACAAATCCCAAACGAAATGATACCCCACAGGTGGCCAACATGTGTCGATGTTCCGAAATGGCCTTTTGCTATCGGTTTTGCAAACCAAAATTAACAGAAAATATGCTCATTAAGTGCGGGTTAGGTTAGACCATCCGGTAGGGGTCAGTTTCGAAGTTGGAAAGGTATCGACACAACCATCCTAAATGCTCATACCATCGCACATCTCTTTCCCTGGATTACCACCAGAGTGTTTTTGTTTGTTTGTTTGTGTGCTTCGGATCCCTTTCGTTTCGTAGTGTCGAACCTGCCGCGATGATTACGAACATTAGATTGGGTTACATATTATTCGCCAGTGAACGGACCCCCATCCCTACGGTGAATCCGTTTAACGGAGCACACGTGGTTTTGTCTGTAGAAAGATAAAAAAAAAACCTCAAGTGGATTGTTTCATAACAAATTGGAAGATCTAGTCGCTGCAGCATTGTCATCTTTCGATCTACT
>AXCM01007836.1:0-13024 GCA_000473375.1 Anopheles culicifacies | reverse complement strand
AAAACAAACACCGACCACCGGATATTGCACACATCAAGAACAAGCTTCCATTTGATAAAACATCATCTTGACTTATCGACAACGAAAGGCACTGGACATTTGTAAAGCAATTGTGTCACACCTTTTTTTCTGTTTTATTGTAAATCAACATCAAGGCAAAGTTTGTTAACACAACACGATTAAAATTAAAATACCAGAGGTGTGCGTTACTGGTCACTAATGGAACGATCCACGATGTACGGTGGGAACGGCGATGATAGCTGCGCGTGTGGCTCAATGACGCACGTTCAAACCGGTACTGCGTTCTAGGTGGTGCTCGTGGAGCACCTTAAGTCGGTGTTGGACTCGGTTGCCGATGACGTCATAATGGGTGGGTGAATCGAACCGGTGATGGGGTTTCATACGTTCATGCTTAACTGAATTGAATTATACAAATTTCCAGATAACATTTGATTTCCTTGTACATAAACAAATAAAAATCAAGCAGGCCAATTTGTAATGCGGATTGCATACCTCTTGGGAATTTACCAAAACGCCTAAAACAGAACTATTTTATCTCTGATTATCTTTATTAACAATACACAACATAATAAGACGTTCCTCTTTTATTGGAGTAACTTTTCAATTCACTCACGTGTCCACAAATGCCCACGACATCCACCCCCTTTAAACTTCTTTACCAGCAACACAGGCATTTTCTTATCATTCCACAGTGCAACACAGCTGTTTGGCTAACTGCTTATACAAGGGTGTCACTTTCTTCTGCATCGAATTACCATCGTGCAGCCGCCCTTGTCTGTTAGCAAATGCAAATATTTGACTATCGCACCGCTATGCGCTAAGCCATGTCGGTTTCGTGCGCTTATTGCGTGCTTAGCTTTTTCGCCCCCTTTTCGACTGATTTGAAGAAGCATGTCGAACGCGTAAAAACAACATAATGCCACCTGAGTTTTGGGTTTACAGTGACAATGGAATTTGAGGAATTTGCTTTAATCGCATTTTTTAGTTTTTTTTTTCTTTTGGGAGAAATTTATTTGCTAAAAATGCCGACACACATGTTTGTCTCTAGGGGTTTTGTAACAACGCTTACACTATATTAAGATAACGAAACAAAACATACTACTAGTAATACACAACCTCAATCGGCTTAGTTTTATTATTTTAAATATTTATTTTTTCTAGCTTCACAAAACACATTCTTCACTAACAATACGCTATAGTACTCACATGGCCTGTCTTTTCTACTTTCAGTCACATCACGTTGAAGGAATATCTACACTGTACCTATCCTTACATTAGTCATATCATTCTGTAGAGAGCACTTCAAGTTCCACTATGGCTGACTGTGTAGTCTTTTCAGTATAACGCTTCTCTCTCTCTCTCTCTCTCGTCGCTTCTTACCGATCTCTGGCGCGTTTCACCTAAACCTATGGTTAACTCAGTTTCCCATTCTATATACAGCAATAACCCTTACGGCTCAGACAGCTAACAGACTCGTGGCAAGCGCACACAGTACGTCACACCTTACGCATACTTGAGTTTGTTTGCGTTTACATCCGGAAAGAAGGTACCGGCCGTCTTAACCAACGACACCGAATCCCTTGCCTGTTGGGGTGCTGTAGTGCTCAGCAGCGATGGTACCATTGCAATCCGAGACGATGCGGCAACTTCTAGTTCGGATGCGGGAAGTGAGGAACTCCGGTAATCTAATGCCAGCTGGCCGGTTTGATGAGCAAGCGGTGGTAGAAACGCTAGCAAAGGTTTATCCAGTGCAGCACGATCTCCGCGACATTCGTGGTTCTTAATGTCCGCAAAAGTCTCAAAAAGATTCCGGCACACGACGCACTTGAGATGATTTCGTGCCTGGAAACGGAAAAGGGAGGGGGTTTGTTTTTTACGAAGGTCTCAGTCTCAGTTGCTAGCATCCGTACTAACCTTCTCAACCGGAACTGACTCGACAGTCTGTGGTTCGTTTTTAACCTCCCGCATATGACGCTCCAATAGCTGGGAAAAGTTACCAAAGATCGCTGCCGGGTCAAGCCCACTTGGATGCGATGCTCCAGTGCTAGATCCCAGATAATTTACCCCACCACTTCCGTACTGTTGCTGTGCCTGATTCTTTGCGCTCGGTCCAACCGTTGATGGAAGATTCCGGCCACCTTCCATCATCCCATTCCGTTCTGGGTCTGCCGCCGTTGGAGGCACATTGGACGATTGTACTTCGGACGTAGTAGATGCAGTCCGGGAGTCACTCTTCTCCAACTTGAAGCTTGTAAATATGGCTTGCGGTGAGTCCTGTACCTGTGTCGATGTTTCGTTTCATTGGAAGAAGTCAAACGCATGCACGACGAAGCAGAGTTCGTTGTATTATTTCGCTTTCTCGTACAAACAATCCCAACAGTGATCATGGATGACTTGGATGGTTTTGTATACGGTGTTAGGCGTTCACGATAGACGATCTTGCGTGAGTGAGTGTTTATAATGGATGATCGAGAAGGTTAGCATACACAGGGATGTACTACGCTTGGTTAATGAAGAGACAAGATAGGCTGCCTTTCCTGTACACACACACACACACACACAATCGTTACATAATCATAGAAGAATAGAAAGAGAGAGAGAAAGATAAAGAGAGGAAGAAGAGGTGAAAGTGAATGGAATGGAAATTGTACATGAGATTTCTCTATACGCTTAGAACCGTGCCCCATTTTCCTACGTGCAACATGAAACTCACATTATTGTACACCTCCATGACGTGGTTCTTCCGTGGACGTCCTCGCTTTCGATTGAACAACGTTTTGCTGGAGCTAAATTGCAGGAAGTTTGCCGTCTCCAGTAATGCACGATCGCGATCTATGCCTGCAGGGGATTCGATCGAGCTCGATGACGTAGCTGTCTGCGATGGGATAGCGTCTTCTTTCTTGAGCAGACGATAGTCCACCGTCGGATTGGAGAGCATTTTTGACCGAGGTGGTGTACTATTAAGTTGCTCTTTTTTAATGTACATCGGAACTTCTCCGGGGGGTTCTAGCTGTTCTGAAGCTTCTTGTGGCTTATATTTCCGTTTCGCTGGGGGTGGCTTATCATGTCCAAAGCTCACAGGACTGTTTTGCTGACTGTTGTTGAGATCTGCTGAAGGGACACCCATCATTCTGCCTCCGTACAGTTGCTGCAGATAGGTTTCTTCGATGCTCCCCATCATGGTAAGATTACGGAGCATCTCCACATTATCCGGTGCAAAGACCTGCTCGTAGCTCATCTGCTGAAGCATCTGCAACCGCATGTGATACATCATCTGCAACGGTAGCGTCCGGAAGGTGATCTCAGCCATTACCGCCAGCAGATCCAGAAAGGGATTTTTCATCGATCCTTCCTGGCTGGTACTGGGTCCTGGCGATATCCTCGTTTCGTCCTCCCTGGAAGGTGATCGTTCTGTTGCACCTTGCGACCCATCTCCAATCGATTTTGTGCCATCATCCGTCTTACTTTGGTTAAATTTAGTAAGCAGATTCCGTGCCATCTGGTATCGCCTATAGTCCACCTCCGTGTCCATTCGCTCGTGCTTTCGCTTGTGGCTCAACAGCTGACCACTCGAGTGCAGCACGTAGTGGCAGTTTTCATGCATACAGTGGATGTGATTGCACACGCGTGAAAACCGACAGTCCTTGTACGTACAGTCTTCCGTCTTAAGGAACTTTTTGTAACCATCCTTTAGCAGCATTTCATCCTTAAGATGGTACGTTTTGTGTTTTTCTGCAACAAAACAATAGGAAATGTTTTTGCTATTCTCTTTACCATCATGCACATTTGCATCCTTCACTTACCCATATCTGCTTTGTTTTTGAAGGTATACTTGCAATTCTCTCGCCGACAGTGGAAATGTGTCGTCCTTTGGGCACGGAACGCACAGTACTCCGTATTGCAGTCTTCGGTTGCTCGAAAGCGTTGAAATCTAGATGGATATAAAAAAGGGAAAAAATAACATAACACTCCGTCGCAATCTTCCGCCATCGGCCGTCGATAAAAGCTCACCCATTCTTAACGATCGCCTCATGCTTCCGGTGGTAGTTAGCATGCATCTGGACATCGCTCGTACTAATGTACACCTTATCACAGTTTTCGTGCACACAGTGGTAGTGCGTATGCTTATGATTATGCTGGCACGCTCCATACTGTATGCTACAGTCGTCCGATGATGAGAATCGGTAGAACCCGTATTTAAGCGACTCTTTCCGCTTCTTGTGCCACTTGAGATGGCGTATGATCTCGTACTTCTTGTACAAAACCTTCCCCCGGCAGAACGTATCGTGGCAGTGGAAATGTTCGTGTAGGTTTTCATAGTGGCATTTATCATGTTTACACTCATAGCCGGATGCATATCGCTGTATTAAGCCGTAGTTATCTGTGGAGTGGAAGAGCGAGAGTAAAGAAATCGTTAGAATGAACCATTTGGCAGTTGAAAGATGTATACGCCTAAAGATATGCAATTTGCATTACATCGAAAACAATCGTAGCCCGAGTGCATGAATGTATTAATCAGTGAATGTTAATTCAACCACCAAAATAATCAATCTTCTCCTGTTTCTGCGTCTCTTTAAACACATCAAACAAATACAATTTCAATAACAACGTTTAGAAAGCAAAATTTATAGGAATAATGATAACGTTTCACGTGAAATTGATTTATTTCACACATTCAATCACAACTTCCTCCTTTAAACATCACCACATCAAGCTTATCACCATCCCAAGCCGCAAGTGATCAACCTTACAACGCTCACCCTCATACCCCTTTTCAAGCTCCAACCCCAACACCTATAGCCCCCGGGGGGACGTAGCAATCAGCATATCAGAATCTTGACATTGCTTCCGTTCTACAAAAAAAAAAAAGAATCAAAAGTCGATCGACCAAAACCCAACCAAGTACGCACTGTTTCGCTGATAGACACCTCCACATGTCGGGTTTGCTTTCCATCACAACTTCCCCCTTCCTCCCGCCCGGAGAAGGATTAAACAACCGCAGCCGTTTGCCGCGCCATTTGAGCCGATTACGCTTGTTAATATTCCGATTGGAGGTATTTCGGTATGCCCGGTTATGATTATTATTAATTTTTCGTGCTGTTTCTCGCTCCTTTTCTTTCTATTTCTATCTCCTTTTTTTTGTTTTGTTGAGTAGTTTGTTTCTTTGTGCGTTTTGATCTTCGATTCGATTTCAAGTCCACATAGTTCGATTTTGTTTTGTTTTATTGACGTTTGTATGTTGCATTTGCTCTCACTTTGTTTTCAGTTCCCCACCGGAGTTTTGTGTTTCTCCCCACCTTTTTATTTTCGTTTAATCATCATCGCGCACAGTCCAATTGTGGCTCCAAGCGCCTAACAATGTATCGGTGTTGTGCGGTGCCCGTACGGAGCGGTTCAACTTTAGCCAAGTCATGCCAAGACTTGTCCGTGAAGGACGAAAATGAAAGAAGGAAAAAAACACATATATTCCCGGGGTAAAAACACTAAACTGAACCAGCAAATAACAAAAAAAAATAAAATAAAAAGCAACATTAACCATGATCTTGACTATCGTGCTGGTGTAGACGGGTGATCGGACGGAGAGGGTGGTCAATGTGATCGAGAAGCGAAAAACTAAATTTCGTCCGAAACCAGTATTTTGATGAATACGTGCAGGAAATCAATGCTAATGGTATGTCAGAATTTCAGAAAAATACCTTCTCGCAAAAACCCCCCCTTTCCCCTGCTCCTTTCTGACACGCATTCCGGTTGATTTATTTTAATTCATCCGATCTTTCTACGCTCCATGCGTCCCTTACTAGGTTTCGATCATCTACGGCGGGAGGGCCTTCATAATCGCCCCAAAATGGGAGATAAAATAGAAATGCGGGAACCGAACACACGTCCAACAAAAGCATATTCACATCTGTACAAACCCGCCAAACGGTCAATTCCTTTTGCCATATCATCGAACTTATTGCCAAGACATGTATGTTTTAATTTATAGACAT
Source organism: Anopheles culicifacies (assembly GCA_000473375.1). Taxonomy (NCBI): domain Eukaryota; kingdom Metazoa; phylum Arthropoda; class Insecta; order Diptera; family Culicidae; genus Anopheles; species Anopheles culicifacies. The sequence continues at coordinate 7,013 of AXCM01007836.1, read as the reverse complement.
TTTTCCATCCATCTGTTCGTTTGGTGGTTTGGGTGCTTTTTTGGACAAAAATTGCCCTCGCGACGGACCGAAACGTTGCCCTTGCTGTCAATCCGTGCTTGATGGGTGGAAGAAGAGGAAGGAAAAATGTCCACACTCACGGACGGCTACGGGAACAAGAAATGGGGGCTGCACCATTGCTGGCGTCCGTTGATTAGGACAAGGATACTGGAATGTCTTCTTGATTTAGTTACGCGAGTTTCGTCTTTGTGGGCATATTGGCGTATGAACAGACCGAAACATGGGCAACGTTCGGTCAGGTGGAACGTATTCAAGGTTGAACAAGTGGAATAAATTTATGCGAAAGGTATCGTACATGTGATTGATCGGGTGACATTAGGTGTTTGCAAGCGGTCTAATTTTTCTTCCAATTTTAAAACATATTTCATAAATCAGTTTTGTCTCTACATTACTTGCGGCTGCTTGACCTCGTGCACCCTAGAGCACAACGAGGATTAATTATGCTTTTGCAAACTCACCCGAATGATAAACATCAAACGGGAAGACGGGACTAAGTGCAAAACAGCAGAAAGATTAGAGATGCCCGTACCCAGCCTAATGCCTTATTTGGCACTTGGTCGATATTTAAAATCTGAGCCACAAAAACTTCCGCCATCCTCGCTTCAATCGTTGTTTCTCCTTCTTTTCCAGCCACCAGTACGAAAGCTTCCATTTTGATGATAAATTATGTGTTTAGAAATATGCCAATGGTAGCAAAGGTACCATTAAATCGGTAGGATGCTAATGCCACGAGTGTGAGTGTTTGCAAATGAATTTGGCTTTGGCGATTGGATCGGATGGTCTACAAGATGGCTCCGGGTTTGGGTATGAGGTATGCTTTGTGGTAAAACTATTGAAGTTCCTCTCTATGCGGATATTGAAGGAATATTTTGAAATTGATAATTCGATGTATTAAAGATCGCTCCAGATCGAACACATAGCATGCTTAACCGACTACTATTTTATCTGATTTATCATTTTAAGACTCAAAAGGCTTTACGACACGTTACGAGAATATTACCGGACAGTCTAGCATTCATTATATAATTTCCTCAAGATCAATCTCTAATACAATCGTTGAACTGGCACAGGGAAAACAAAATAAAATTATCCAATTTGCACTACCATTTAAGGATGCCACCATGCTCCCAAATTCCGAGAGAAAGCAGAACTAGCTTACATTGGCTGACAAAAAAAAACAACACCATCACTCTATTAAATCCAAGCACAATTGACCTCATCATCATACACCTTAATGCTTTCATTCTGCCCTTATTCTGTCTTGCCCATTTTTCCACCTCTTACCGTACGACGTTTATGCTTCACATGGTTCTTCAACCAAACCTCTGGTGGCCCCGACGATCGACATTGGGCACTTAGGTTCAGCTCAATTTGCCGGCTTTTGATTTGAATTTTTCAGTGAAAACATAACGTTTTTGCTTCCTTTAATCTAATATATACAGCGAGATGATGATGATGATGATGATGCCGATCACAAAAGCGATTGATAGACTGCTTTTAAAACGATGATGTCCAATCCGAGAAAGTCGGAAAGCTAACGAAAATAAACGAAACGCAAAGGAAATCCCTACGGAAGGCGACGCACAGCGCAAAGCGTAATGGAAGTTTGTGTGTGGATCTCGATCGGGATCGAGATATTACGGTGGAAAAGATGAACAGAACTTAAGATAGAAATAAAAAACACACGTCGACCGAAAAGAGTGAAGAACTGAGGTGAAATAAAATTGAACCAAAACCACTCACCACGAACGCACCGACGAACGCAAATCATGTTTCGAGAAATGTGTTTCTTTAACATCAATCAACTCATTGTTTTCGTTGCGTTTGGAATCTCTTTTTTGGAACGTTATCTTCCAACAGTTGCAACAGTTTGCTCCTGTATCGTTTTGAGGTTTGTTTCGTTTCCTATTTCTTTTTTGATACATTTCTCGTTGATCGGCTTCCCTGTTCCAATGATGTTTCGTTTATGATTTGGTTATGAGTTTTATTGTTTCATTCTTTGCCTTCCTCTTCTCTCGCCCTTTTGCTTCTTTTACGAGTGGCATGATATATGTGTGACAGAAGGAAATTAAGAACATAATCAAAGGAAAGAATCATTCCTGAATAGTTTTATGATTCATTAAGTATTGAATTAGATTTACACTATTATACAACGCTCCTTGACTTTTTCCTAGATTAATTTAGGAATTTAACAGAAAAGTCTTCTATTGTGTACACAACGTTGTTGGTTCCTCAAATTCATGAATCTTTCTTATTATCTTATTCCTTTTAGAATATTTTTTTATTGCTATGAAACATTCTAAGCAAAGGATTGCTAAAGCAGGATGATAATTTTTATGCAGTAAATCATTTTTGTTAAATTATGAATTGTACAACTTTCATTGAAATTTATTTCATTGGAGCACAAACGTCTAAATTAAAAATAAGTATTTTCACCACGAAAAACTTGATTTGCCATGTTATTTTGCTTTATCATTTATCCTCCTATACAGCTGACATTCAATCTATAAATCAATAACGATTAGAAGCAACGTCCGAGCTCCACGTAAAAGGCACACAAACATACACTCGGTAGGGTAAAAAAAAGCACACCTAACACCTATCTCAATCATTTGCGTCCGAAGGTGACCGATTTAAATATCCTAAAATAGACTGAACCGATTTGGAAGTTGAACTGGACAATGAGGTACAGTTGGGGCCCTGAAAGGATAGACAGTCCAGAAGTATGAAGGCTGCCTGAAGTAAGGAAATGAACTTACAACAAGAGCAAAAAAAAAAGATAAAAACGAAATAACATTCAACTAACGAAAAAGAAAAAATAAACCTGCCCGCGAACAACTCGCGATTTGAAGCGAGCTGTAGATTAGACACCAAACAAAAGCACCAAGAAATCGGGTGAATAAAAGTAACACAAAAAAACACACGGGCTTAACAAATCATGTAAAAAATCACATACACAGCAGCGTATTCGTAAAAGTAACAAGTTATTTTACCGATTGGCAAATGAGCAAATGGACACCGGGTCGATAAAGACGAAGAAAATGGAGAGAGTGTGTGTGGTAGGTGGAAAGACACGCGCGAAAAGTAAAATATGTGACCGAACGGAAGGGCAGAGGAAGGAATGTGGGGAAGAAATAGAACGGACCGGCAGGAAAACAGGTAACGGAAGAGGATAAAGCCCGAACTGGAATTAAGTGATGGTAATCTGTAAAAGGCCACCAAAAAATATGCTCAGCACAGTCAGACCCGGTGCCACTACTGCTCTGGACTTTGAAATGTAGTTGTTACTTGAGCGCGTGCGCGGTACACGTTGCTTTATTGCTATTATTTTGCTGCTAATCTGCGCGCCTTCCAATAGAATGCTACACATTGTGGGCTAGATCAAAGATGGCTACGAAAAAATAAAGCGGGAGGCATGAACGATTGAACTTCAATGATGCGTTTGATCGATCAAAATGATCGTTCGTTTGTGCCAATTTTCTTTATATTTCTTCTTTATTTTTAACACTTTATTTTGCAATCTTTCGATACAGTTATTGAAGTCCAATAGATGAGAAATCATTTGCAAACATTAATCGACAATATGTACCCCAAAACAGAAAGCAGCTAGGTCAAAGGAAAAACAGATAAATTTGAAATGAAGAACACAAAAAAGGAACAGCAAAGCTCACAAAACAAAGTAAAGAAAATGCCCGCCTAAGTACCGGCTTTGGTGGTACAAATGGCTCCAGCAACGAGCTGGCTCTCACTTAAAAGCCATTGCGACCACGACCATCGGATTCACCGGTTCCGTGACGTCAACAAATTATGTATGAAATTATTTACCGAAATTATTATATTTCTCCACGGCTTGATTGATTTATCGAACGCATTAAACTAGTTCAAATTGATTTGCTGGCCAGTTTTTGGAAGCTTTCGCTCCAGTTCTGCCCATTGTGCGTCGCTTTCGCCACGTTCCCGTTTCAATCCCGTGCTCCCCACCGGTATCCTAGACACAGGTCGAGAGGAGGTTGAAAAAAAGTGACTTGCCAAAAAAAAGGACGGAGACGTGCTAAGACACCAACCGAGAGTATTGAAGTGTTGGAGGATCATGAACGCCAATCCGGGAAGCACTCCCTGAGCACTTTTGGCCAAAAACTGATCATTTATTCTTTGAAAACCACCGTGGCACGCGGGTATATATTTTAACATTTCTCTTTTTTTTCACATTTTGCTCCATTTTCGGCAGCATCCCGCGAAAGAGGGGGGGGGGGCGCTAATCTTGTGAGGTTAAATTTGCGGCGCTTTCGCGCGCGCACGCTCCTGCAAGCCCTTGCTAGAAGTTTGCTAGCGGTGCTCCATTAGGAGCTAGGGCGAGTCTTTCATTTGGCGTAATGATACGGTGGCTTAAAACATTCCTGCACAACACGCACACGGCAGGAGAGAAGGGGGGAGGAGGTGAAAAGAAGCGAAACACGATGGCGACCGGTTTTCCTTGCCGGGCGTCAACCGATCTTCGGAGTCAGCCTGAAGTCCAGACGCCTGTCCAACCGCCGGTTGACCTCTCCGATTTGGGGTTAGAGTAAAAGGATGAAAAACCTCTTCATTACCTGCTGGTGAGATTGGTGACCTGAGGGTGGCATTTGGGGTGGAGAGAGGTCAAAATAGAAGCGTCTTAAAAGCTTCCGCATAATCTACTTATTTGCGTTCGATGCCGACGGACAACATGACGGACAATTTTATTGAGGCACAGCGAATGGTGGTGTAGCCCGTGTAGGTTTACGATCGTTTCGAATTTGTTTATTGACTTTATGTTTGATCGATTTTGCGATTGATCCTTAGGAAGCGGACGAAAAAAGTATTAAAATACCTACTACATGTTGCGGGTCAATGGGATATGTTTTTACTAGCAAAGAGAAGTTAATGAGATGGAGGTTTTTAGATTGCTCTCTGTAAACTTTCTTCTTCTATAAAATAAGAAAGAAATAGTCTAAGAAAGATCATCATAAATCAATATATCTTTTCATACTATCACAATGAAATAAGATTTACAGTGATACACACTCCAAGAAGAACTCGATCTCCATTTATGATGTGATGATGTGTGCAAAAACGGATTTAAAAACAACATTCACCCCACTGTGTGGTCTCCCACAATTGGCCAGAAAGAAATACTTATGGGTTTTACATGCTAAAAGCCCTTTTCGCTTTCGGTGAGACTTTTTTATCCACACATGCTTATTGGCTGTATTAAGTGACTGTTTCTTGTGCTCCACAATCTGAAGCTTGAAACCATTCAAGAAAGAGCCATCATCAGCAAAAACTTGGACCGAGTTGAATGGAAGATAAAAACAAATGCAACATTACACAGAAGAAGAAGTTTATCAAACGTTTACCAACATAAGGACCATTGACCGAACCAGGGGGGGGGTCTGATTCCCATGCGAAGGAAATGATGCTGTTGCTCTCTGCATTGCTACCCTCCAGTGAGCCAAGGATAAACACAAAGAGTATGTTTTGATTTCCAAAGAAAGCATCATTGAGGCATCATATTTCCCGCGTGCTCGTAAATGCAACGCCCCGCACGGTTGGGAGACTCACTGGCAAAAGGGGATTGGTTTTTATTAGGTCTGATTGAATTATGTTCCGGGAGGGCTAATTAAGAGTGGTACAATTTTATACATCACTGAGAAACTTGGCACTATTTGTGGCAAATATATTTATCATAACAACATATAACAAATATTGTAAGGAAAAAAACTCATTACCCATGCTGTCAACATAAAATCAGCGGAAGATTCAGAAACACAAAAAAAATACCCGAAAACAATAGCAATCTCGCACCAAAAATGCAACGGAAACGGGTGTTTTGTCTGCGTTGGTTGGGTTGTCAGAGGAGAAATCAGATTGTTTTTTTCTTGCATTTCTCATATTTTTGTTTTAGGGGTTTCAATTGAAAAATAAACTTCCCTTGTGATGCATTTGTGCGTGACACGGGACGAGTAGAATATTAACTACTACTTGCCGGTAGAATGGGAAAAGAATGAGGTCCGGCTATCGATTAAGCGCCAACGAGCCCGGCAGGAAGTGAGTCTTCAAGTGAATTCACTTAAGCCCAGTGACATCATCTTCGGTTGACGGGCAAAGAACATAGTTAAACAATGTGGAACACGAACAGAATTGTCCGGGGCGAAACGAAAGGAACTTCTTGTATTCGATACATGCTGATGTACAAACAATCCATGATTAAATGTTGGTGTGAATCATACCCATTGTTTGATTATTTGATGATTGCCACGAGTGAAATGGATTCTCTAGGTTTTGAAGGAAGTTTTTAATAAGCGTTGTAGCGCTTTAAAGTAGTTTCTACAAAAGAATTGCATACCTCAAGGGGTTTAATGATATTTTCTTTACTTTCTAAACAACTGATTAAAAATTATCATTGTGTTAAACGCATCGTAAAGGTATAAGATATGTTTTGAAATCCATTAAAAATATTATCAAAATAATTCTCAGATAAAAAACTACCTAATATACTAAATTGCACGAGATTGCATACATTCTGGCGTTATTTGAATCTACACTCAAGTGAATAATGCGGCAAATGACAATTTCTTCTTTACAATGCTATATTTTCTTTTGTATAATTTATGCGGATATTATCATACTACACACATTCCGTATGTTACGCATATCTTCATCGTAAAAAGGTAGCTCCACCTGCATTAAATGCTAATGCGTAATACTTTCCTAGTAAAACACCCTCACCCGATACGCATCAGGGACGGAAGTGACAATAGTTGCCATTTGCTGTTAATATTCAGCAAAGGTGACACACACACACCCCCATACACCCTTCGTCCTCTAACAAAACAGAGCATGGGCACGCTTCGTATCACAGCTTTAACCGCGGAATAGTCGTACACCGCGGGCTCGATTTGATTCCGTTTTGATTTGCTTTCCCTTTCCAATGC
>KI424677.1:0-10620 GCA_000473375.1 Anopheles culicifacies | reverse complement strand
CTTCATTGTTTTTAGTATTCTATTATTTACAGATAGTTCTTTAAAAACCGATCCTATTTTCCTAATTTTCTATTTTTCGATCCTATTTTGATATGTAAAACGCCTAAAAGGGTTGTGTTAAAATCACAGATAAATAACCTCCTAAAAAGTACATATTTCTACGCCTCAATTTCAATCGTTTGCCTTTTCGTGTTTCACATTCGATGTTGGAATTGCCTTCCCATACTCTTCCTTGACTTAAAACTTTCCGTACCGCCACCGTCATAAAGAAGCAGATCCACCAAGCGCGGGAGAGAGTTGTAAAATTATATTTTTATTGCAGAATCTGCGTGGGGCGTTCTTACACTCGCTATCAAAGCATCTACACTTCGGTGCGCAAACGGGAGATCAGAAAAAGAGATTTTGGCTTTTGGAAACAATAAAAATCCATTCCGCAGCTCTGATGGTTGTTCAATCCGCGATACAACGCTCGTTTATGTAGCGATAAGGCTAAAAATCACTAAGCCAAGGAAAGTGTGTGCGTGTGCGAGAGAGACAATATCCTTTTGATATAAAAAGCAAAACAATACAGCCTACCGACAGTCAGTGTGGGGTTGCTACACTTTTGTTGTGCTTGATTTATTGTTCTAACACACTTTTTCACACCGAGTTTCGGTCATGTGGAGTTTTCGTGGATAAATAAGGAATGAATATTGTTCTTTTCTTTTTTTTTCGCGTATAAGTTAGAGTCTTGTGACTTTAAGGGATTATAAAGAGGAATGCAGTACGTATTGTTTGGGACACAGAGCATATCGAGCCAGGAATGTTTGCAAAATAATCCAGCCCGAAAGGCCAATTTGAGCTGTGTGCGATGGTAACGGTTCCAAATGCAACAATATTTGCGGTTTGCTGTGAAGTTAAGGAGCTCCTTCTGGTGGAGGACTACCCAAAGAAGGTACTCATGCTCCGTGTTGGATTTGAGGTTCACTTCAACCACAGAAAGGGTTTTGGCAAACAATGTTAATTTTCTTTTCGCCTAGGAAAACCTTCTCGCCCATCACCAAGAAGAGCAGGGCCTTACGCGAAATTCGAAATTCCTAAGTGCTGGAAATTCTTCAAATTCCAACGTACCTTCATTTTGATTTTTATGGTTATGTAACATATGCGCAGCAGGAATGTGTTGTTTTTCAAAAAACCAGCAACCGATAAAGCTACGATGTACATTCATTCCTTTATGGATCGCTCTCTTTCTCTCTCTGCTAAACTTACCCATCTCTGGAAGGAACGTAAAGAAGTCTCCGACGAGTACTGGCAGTCGGAGACTCACATTGCGCCTCATATGATTGTGCCTTGGACCCACTTGCCTTCTGCAGGCGTAGTACACCTGTAAAAGAAATAGATCCAGCTATAGAGCGTGAAACAGGCAACGAAACGAAACGAAAAAATAACAAGATACAGAAAATGGCCAAAAAGACTACACCACCTCTGCCTGCCTTCGCAACACGCCCCGCAACAGATTGTTTATCTGCGGTGAAAGGAAAGTTTGCCCATAAAATTGTTTATGTTTCGATGTCTTCACATCTACACCCGGTGACTGTGCCGCCCGGGACGGACGGACGCGGCCCCATAAAGATGGTAAAAAATGACTCACTAAAGGCCCTTGAAACAGGGACGTGTGTTACTAGCAGAAGTCAAACGGGGGCGGGATATATCCGGCGAAATAGTTTCGGTTGCCAAAGGAAGGACCAATGCAAAAAATCTAACACGAAGGGAAGGTGGGAGTGCAAAAAATCTAACACGCAAACAAAATAGTCCCGGTGGTCCCAAAAAAGGGGTTCCGGTTCGGAAAAATACCTTTGCGAGCGTACCACCAACCTGAGGATAGTTCGAGGTGTTCTACGGTAGCTTATGAATTTAACATTTTTTTCTCTCCCCGCTTCAACTCTACCACTATCTCTCTGATGCTCAACCTCCTCTCCAAGGAATTTGGCAATTGAGGTTAGAATTTCGCATGGATTTTTTTTTGGCACGGAAACAAACAAAGTTAGACATCCATTTCGGGGAGCTCATGATTTTTTTTGGAGGTGCTTGTATTCTGCGGGCTCCATTCTCACACTGACCGACATCCATTTTGGTGAAATATTGATTTTTAATATTGTGCTTCGGTTTTTTTTTCTTCTCCTTTCATTTCAGGTTAGTATCGCTCGTTGTAGAAGTGAAACAGGCCAGACCATGGATACACAGCCGGGACGTGCTCAAATTTCCACCAGTGTCGATTGCTCGATGCTTCATTAGCGTTGATTGCGGTCACGAAAGGTATTCGCTACGGTTCCAGCATCCCGCACTAACAGCTGCCACGCGATAGATGAATCATTAGTTTCAATTTGTCAGCAAAATTGTTCACCATCGAGTCCTGGCGCAACGCAACAACGGAAGTCCAAACAATGCCGTCCAGCGGTAGTGTGAATTGTTCGAAATGATTTAATATTTATGATGTGTACCGTCGGGCGAGGGTGGAGTGGTAAATTGAGATATGGGACGCCATCTACACCGAACCTGATCCTAATTGATGCTAACTGAACCGCAGCTGTCAAAACATCTCATCATTATGCCGCCCGATTTCCATCACGCGAACAGCCATCACCGCTATTGACATTTACGTCTCGCTGGACTTTATGCATCCTTTTCTGTTGTTCTTTTCTTTTTGTAGATAGCTCCCCTATCCATCTTCTGGCAACAGAAGGATATAAAGTTTCACTTCGTACACATCTTAATTTATCACACCCCGGTTGCTGGTATGCACACCACTCGACCTGCTGCTCCTAGCGGCCGCATCACCAAAAGTGTCCTTTTCCATTTCCTTGATTGAGAGGACGAATTATGCGCGATGGGGGACTAAATGAAACCGAATCCTTGCTCCGGTGTCTATAGACCGCTTGTTCCATGTATGTATGGTGGTTTGGAATGAAGAAGGTGTTTGCTCTTTTTGTGACTTGCGTGTGACTCCACTAGAACCTTGTTGATGTTGTTGGAGACGGAATTGATGGAGGAGGTCTTGACGTGGCGACTTTTTGCCGACAAAGGATATGCGTACACGTTATTGTGTTTTTTTCCACTCTTCTCTTGCGATAGCTTCAGGCATTCACAGGCATTGGCTTGGAACCGGGAGTCTATTGTTTTTGGCTGGCAAAGCTTGAGAGGTTCATGAATATTTGACGAATCGTGGAAAGTGCATACCGGCTACCGGCAATCTGGTAAGGAGGGGCAAATTTGAGACTGAGGCTTTTACCCGAGAAATTCTAACCGCTCGGGTCGGGAACAGGTGTATCTAAGGCGGGATGGTGATTTGAAGCGTTGCAGGTGTTGGATGTCATTTATTTCCATATCCTGCAAGTGAGTGCAAGTTGTGGAATTTCTTTCCATTTTTCGTACCAACGCGTGTCTCTCCGCAATTTTTGAAGACTGGTCTTTTTTTGCATCGGAAGGCACTCCAGTATCGATCCATCTCAGAAGGTGGGCAAAATTATGCAGTGTCTTCTTACAGAATGTAGCTCATATACATGACTGCGGTTGGGATTTACGCTATTCTATGAATACGAAATTTTAGTTGGGCACACTTCATCAAAGTTGCGAGCTGGGAAGAAAATCTGAGTTGTTCTTTTTTTGCTGTCCAGGAAAATCTGTGACTCTAGAAGGACTCTTTCTTCATGGAAACCTTACCGAAAGCAGAGAGCCTATCCCCCAGGGTTATCCCAAAATGGATAATGGAAACGCTACGTCGGGACCTGTTTCAGTGGTTTAGAAGGGATCAGATTATTTCATGCCCATTACGACTTCCGTTCAACAAATCTGCCAAAACTTTGGACCATATCACTGCGTCAACAGATAAGCCGCCCAATAAATCTTATCGAGCACGGTCGGTGGAGGGAAAAACTTCAAACGAAGCCAAAAGCTGCTCAGAATGATGATGGTGGTGGTACAAATCCTGCTCGGATTATAATCATGTACGAGAACCGGTCATGTTGCTCTAGTGTAGCCCAGGTACCAGACATCCCAGCCGTGGGAGCATGTGGTCGGGTGTATACGTTTTGTCAATAACATTACCGAGTCTTGTTCTCGGCTATTACTATGCCCGGCCGATTGTGTACCTATGGGTATAGGGGATGGGAAAAGGTAATCAAAACCACGATAGTACGTATGTCTTGGGTTGTTGGGCAAGAACTCTGGTCTGGTACGTCAAAAAAAGGGGCCTATGAAATATCCCATTTTTTGCCCCATCGTAATGCTGCACCGTCAATCTCATAACGTGAACGGATGGACATATCGTTCTCCTATCCATCGCATCAGTATTATCGGCGGGGGTCTTCATTTTTTTTCCATTTCCGTTCCGACAACAACTTGAGCTTTTCAAGGATCAACGGCAATGTTCCGAGAGCTAAACACAACCAACCGAGAAAAAAAACTTCACATTTTGTTGAGCGTAAAGAGGAATATTATGGAAGCAGTAGAAGTAGAAGGAGAGACAACTGTCATAACCAAAAACTCGAAGGAAATATGCTTGAGATGCTGGCACTGGCAGGTTGTTTGGGGCGTGTGCGTTGTCCAAGCTGGTAAGCGGCTTCAATAAATAGTTACGATTGTAGTTTTCGGAAATCAGAAGTAGTTTCGCAACGTTGTAGGTATGCGTGTGCCTGTACAGTAGGGGGCTTTGCTTTGGACCAAAGCCAGCAGCATTAGGGTGTGGTGATCCAATATGTTTTTCGCTAAGGAACGTCCTTGAAGATACCTCCATCCTGCATACTCATTCTTCTCTGATGTTGTGTCTCTCACCATTGTCTCACCAGGCACATCGTTGGCGAAAGTTAAATATCTGGAACCCATCCATTTGCCAGAACGTACCGAACGCACAGAATCCAAGCGACAAAATGCCTGATGACAAAGAAAATTATGATTATTATTGAATCATTCACCCGCAACGGCGTCCTTCCCGCTGGGCGAAGATTGGATAGTAAATCCTTTTGGGCCAGTGTTTATGTTGATTCGATTTGGTTTCTCCCCGCAATTTTTTTTGCTGGGTGATTCTGTCCTGCGTGGTAGTTATGGCGCAGTGGAAGCAACGATAGCATTTTCCCCAAACGTTGGCTTGAAACGCGGCCTTGAAGCGTTGAGGGTGTGTGTGTGCGTCGGTTAGGATTTATGTAAATAGAACGAGGAAAAGATTTTACCATACTTATTGGTTAGGCCGAGTGATAAAAACACTGCCAGCTGGACAACCCGCCCGTTTGCTGGGTGGCGCGATAATCGAGGTGATAAGAATGGCGTCACGGTGTCTGCTTTGTGGTTATCGTCCTTACGGAAACTTTTTGCCTTTTCTTCTTCGCCTTACATTAGCATTTACACAACTCAACAGTGAAGTTGGTGGGTGGTGTGTAATACGGAAAAAGCAACCCTGCCTTTATTTGGCAGCTCGGTTGGATTTGGAGCCCTGGAGTTCCGGAGATACATTAAGCATAATTTATCGCTCTTGGTCAGTGGAACGGGGGGTTGCACTCCGAATCCTTGGGCGACTGGTAGGGCGACTATACACCTACGCCACGCGCGGGGTATGGTGAAAAGTTGAGTGATTTCAAAACGTTTCCCAGATCTCGCGGACTCGCTTTTATTCGGTCGGTTGGCTAAAGTGAAGAAGCAATTTATGTAATAATAAGAGCAATAACTTGCAGAACCTGTCGCGTCTGAGATTTATCTGGCAACCGGGTGGGAGACGTTGAAGTTCTTTATTTCCCTGACAATCGTCCTGCTCCGTGGGGTGTGGGCCACCGGAAGGAGTGGGAATTATGAGTGGCGGCCTGTTTCGTTTCGTGACAACGATTGTTTGGTGCAAGAATAATGATGCACCATTTTTCAACACATTGATTTTCGGGTGCGTATGTAATGGTTTGAATGTCGAAAGGAGATGTATACATTTTTTATTTGCAACCTTCCTCCATGCCAGATGTGACGGTGAACAGCTGGCGTACGAACGTTCTCGTTGTCTAGTTTCGCTTCCAGTCAAGCAGCCAGGCATTTAAGCAAGAAAATTATTTTCTCCTTACGTGAGTGTTCGATGAAGCAAAAACCACTCAGCTTGGAAAATGTGATAAATCGAAGCAAAAAAAGAAAAAAAAACAAGGAGGAAACAGGATCATGTTTGTCGAAATCACGACTCGTTTCGTCGGCAGATTTACCGTCTTTACGTGACGAGGTTTACTGAAACATGCTAAATACGTGAAAAGTCTGCAGTTTGTCTGCATTTCCTCGGTGGAAATATGTATAGAAATTCGATTTGATAAAATTTAATATTTATTTAAGGTGTGCAAATGTGTGCACAGATCACATTGTATACTCTGCAGTTAGAACGGTTGTCTTGAATGTTTTTATCCTAGCTTCGAGCTTACAGTTATCAATACCTTTGTATATTATTTACAATTTTCAATTGAAACGCCAAGAAACATTACATACTTGCTATTATTTATAGCAAATGTTTGGGACTGGACGTATCTCGGATTTGTGCATATATGCAATTTTCTTGACAAATTCATATATAATCCATGTTTGTAATAATCGTAACACGTCTTAATCGCACGGCGGTTGAATTAGAAGAGAGAGACATATTCTAGGATTTCACAATTTTCATTTTTGCTTACTTGCTAAACTAATACTACCAAACTCCTCGGCACACTTTGTGGCAGATCCCGAACTAAATGCATGTGTTTACATTGCCTACTTTTTAGGCCCATTAATCCATATTTAAAATTGAAAAGTAAACAAGTACAAGCTATTTCATCGAAATGCAGTTCGTTTTAATCTGTTCGGTTAGTAAAGTATATTGAAAGCTTTATTTAGTCAAAATAATGCAAAATTATCCAAATAGAATTCATACAGCAGCGAAAACGCAATTAACTGTCAGTTTTCTAACAACCGCGTATTGCGAAATCGCGCAGATGTCGATTATGGCGTGCTGTGAGGATCTGCTATAATTACTACTAATTTGCTGTAGTTTGAATGTTTGCGCCTAAAGGTATCTAATTTATTTCTGTCAAAGCCAATTTCTCTTTGATAGTTCATACTATAGACAAACAGGATAATTGGCCGAGTTTTGAGTATGAGCTGGAATACGTTAATCTAACAAAGTGTCCATTATACCATCGTCGATTTATATTTTTTTAAAAATAGTTTTACGTTATATCCGAATAGTTTTTTTTTTATTTATGGTGCCATAAACCCCACAATTCCAAAACATGCATGCTTTTAGCGTTCTACATCCTAGACAAATACAGAGCAAATGAGTTATGGGGGGAAAAGGTGTAATACACATGTTCCAAATTGATTTGCTATACTCGCTTATTGACGATACATTTTTGTTTTCTGTTTTATAATAGAAACCCCTCTATATTGCAGGTTAAATACAGATTATAGGTAATCTTTCCCTATTGAATGTAAAACGGATTTTTATTATCATGAACCAGCAATTTCATGAAGGTGGCTTTCTTACAGTAAAATGCTATTGAGATACCATCATATATGATTTCCAATACTGCTTCAACGCCCATCTCTAACCAGCTTCCAAGTGCAATAGGGATGTGTTTACACCTCACAAAACCAAGAGCAAATAATCGCCAAAAAACGGACGGAACATTTTGCACGTTCCAGACACCGATAAAACTACACGCTCCAATGCTCCTCCACCATCCTATTGATATCACACACATTCCCACGATAAAATAACCATTTGTTACGTTACCAGAAGGGGGTGGACTCTACCTGGCGACAATAAAAGTTAACCCATTCGAGTTAACCCCGGGGCCCGGTTCGACCGTGTTGGCACGCACCTTGGAAGAAATAAAAGCTCACCGCAGAAACACTATTACCGTGCACCACGAATGGGGTCGCTGCTTGCTTAGTAACGTGATGGCCGTTTGCCGACACCTACGACCAACAAGACACATACACATAGACACCGCAAGAGGGCAGTTATCGTCGGGACAAATATGTTAATGACTGTCAGTGCGTTAAATTGATCGTCTATAAAAGTCTATTTTAATGAATTTTTACTGTCCCAGTGGACGGTGCCCAATGGTCGGTGTGATGTTGCGAAGGACTACCGACTGTAGTTACTGCACCTTTTACACCTTACAGTAACGACCGGGGCTTGCGAGCGGCATCCTTCCGACACGACAGGATGGTGATCATCAGCATTACAGATGAAATATACAAAAACCGAACGCGAACGAATGGTTTGGGGATTACAATCTCGTCCGCACAATGGGAGTGAATTAAATTTTATGTCCCACTATTAATCTCGGCACGTTGTTTGTTACGATTGCAGGGGTTTTTTCGAGATATCTGTATGCGGGTGTGTTTGAATGTTTTTTTCCTCCTTCTCATTCCTGTCATCGCACACTAATGGATAAGTAATTGAATCTGTTTGCAGCAACATGTTGCCGCTGATTGGGTGTAAAATGCAAATTTTCCCAATTTCGACAGTGTGGTGTAATTAAAGTTGCAAGCTATTGCGAAGTAATAGTGTAGAGTTTTGCACTCGAGGCACCGTGGCATCCGCCCGAGTCGTTCGGTTGGGAAGATGGGAAGCAGCTT
The DNA here is from genome assembly GCA_000473375.1 of Anopheles culicifacies. Taxonomy (NCBI): domain Eukaryota; kingdom Metazoa; phylum Arthropoda; class Insecta; order Diptera; family Culicidae; genus Anopheles; species Anopheles culicifacies. Next base: position 2,004 of record KI424677.1, on the reverse strand, counting down.
TACAAATGGTGCGTAATAACAGCACAACGCGTGTAAATGGAATCAATTTCGGTACGGTATATTACATTCCCGCGGACAAGTAGATCGATGAGTGGCCGTTAGCGGTACACGTGGGAAATCCGATTCGCAGGAAATGAGCATCCATTTGTTGCGGTGGGTGGCACATGACTAGTTTTCGCAAAGGAGCCGTGATTGTAGTGCCTTTCATCAACCTTGCGGCGGTTCCATTTCGTAGCCAGAAGCGAAAGGAAGGCGAAAATCTAATCAGTGAATACCGGGAGCACCAGTGGGGAGAAACCTTTATTGTACCAGCAGGTGCAGGGTTTGCTACACCTTGAATACATTGTCTGCAATCCGTCACCCACTTCGGTACGCTCTTGGTGGTGGGTTGTGTGAATAAGCTCCATCTGCGTCTATTTTGTTGGAGAATCGTAGATCACAGAATGGAAGGGAAAAAAAGCCAGAGAAAAGCCATGCATATTAGATGTTATAAATATAAAATGTAAATAGTGCTTTCAATAAATAAAACCCTCTTTGCATTCCAACACACAAAAGGGAATGTGTGTCCGTGTGTCTATACACTGCACAGGACATGTGAGAGGATGCACGCGTCTTCTCTCCGACTCCAGCATTTACACTAGCATTCAAATGAGATGCCATAAATCTTCACCGCCTCAACACGTATCCATTTGGTGATACGGACAGAGAAAGCATTGATCGTTTCGCAAGCTGATGGCAAATTTCGCCGGTTCAACGCCGGTTGAAAGATCAACGGACGACGGAGTGCAGAATCCTTCCGTTGCGTGCTGATGAAACGAGCAATTTCCTGCCCAAAAAGGCTTCAAGTGTACGGAGCTCCTATGAAAACGGCCTGTGTCTTTACAGTGTAACCGGGTTTTGTAACTGTTACACGAGTGTCGTCCGGTTCATACTGGGACTTTGCTGCGGCACGATTCTTCACGCCACGTCCAGGCTCTCGGGGGGATAGCGCGTAGGAACGATCCGCGCAAATGGCAACCGGGCGGCCATAACGTCGATCAGCCAGTAACGACGCTCCGATGCGACATAAGCCCCAGGACAAAGGTCCCCCAGCCGAAACGGAGGCCGACGGCGAAAGCGAAGATATTGGAATCATCTCTCCCGACTGTACCTTTGATTTATAGCCGGAAATTGATTTGATTTGCTTCTTCCGGTTTCCTTCTTTTCGTTCCAATCTGCAGCGCGTATGTGTGACTTGGAACGAAAGATTTCGAGGAGCAGTAGTAAGGATTTTTCGGCAAATCTTGAACGAGTCTCATGTGTGTCTGTCAAGACGTTTGTATGGTGGCGGTTCGTCGTTTCCTTTTTTTCTTCCTCCGCTTTGATTCATCCCACTCCATTTAGGCTACCGTAATTTGTCGAATTTATGCGCCATGTTGTAACGAAAGGGTGGCACGAAACAAATTGTAGTACCTGTTCGAATGGCTGTGCGGTGGCAACAGTGGTTTCTATTGAATTTTCACCAGTTCCCTCTCTCCCTACGACTGTAGTAAACGTAGCTAGTGGTTTAGTGAGGCTGGGAGTTACCTTTAGAGCCGTGTAAGTGAAATCTATGTCCGCTGCTTCTTGTGGGACGGTTGTGTAAAGGTGTGAATATTTTTATTTGAGAATTGCTTTTTCTTTTTTTTTCGCGTGCCGTTGTTGCTCAAACGGAAAAGATACAATATATCAGGGTTATGTATGAAAATTTAATGGTATACCGGCATTGGCATGGGAGGGGATGATTGTATTGCATTGTTGAAGGAATCTTCATAGATCAGCTCGTAGGGCGTTGGAATAAATCACGCAAAGTGTTTTCAGCTTGATGAATTTTAGCGAATGCAAGAATTTTTATAGCTATACCAGTTTGTTTTGTGTGAGTCAGTTTGGGAAATGAGCCTACTTTTTAGAATAAAGTTAGTTTTTTCTAAGACTCAGACATTAGATAAGCCTGAGTAGGATCTTTCTTTATATTATTGTTGAACA
>KI424676.1:1819-14301 GCA_000473375.1 Anopheles culicifacies | reverse complement strand
ACACTCCATCATCCGCATACTTCACCACATGTGGTCCTTCCGCCAGTTTTCATCATCATGCTTGAATTCGATACCGAGAAATGTTGTGCAATTTACATGAGCTATCGTTTTTTTTAATGTTTTATCGCGGATTTAACGTTCCGATTAGGTTTTAGTCATCTTAGCGAAACAACGTAACGTTCTTTTAGCTGTTTTGTGTTTTTCTTTAGTAAGCTATACACATTATCCCTTTCGCACACGCCCCACCATCGTTTGTAGAGCGGCGGGGGGATGTTCTCACAGGCTTTTCTACTTCGATCCGAGCCCCTCTATCAAGCACACAGAAGAGTGTAACGTCGTGCGTCGTTGCTTCTTTCCACCAACTCTGTCTAATGGGAGTGGGAAAAGGGATTTTTGTTTCCATGCGCACACCCTCACATTCGCATACGGGAAAAAGAAGCGCAGTTTAAGGTACACGAGAGCAGAGCGATTCTCCTATCCGGCACCACATCCTGGGATCGTGATCGTGGAGTAAAGCATTATTACAAGAAACAACAATGGGAACAACGTGTTTTCCTTTTTCTCTAACCATCTTCATATCACCAAATGTTTCTTTGCTTCGATTCGGTTTGTTGCAAACGATCGTGCTTGCGTGTCTTGCATACGTGATTTCTACATCCTTTCGTCTCTGTAAATAGAGCCGAAATTAGATCAGTAAAGGAAAGAAAAACGAACGAAACGAAACTCTAATTGTTTGAAACGCATTCCCTTTTTAGAATAAATTGCATTCTGTTATCGTTCCGGTCTTGTACGCATTCGAAAGCTAACGTTACCCAAACGGATCCAACCAATCAACGTCGTTTGCATGTGTATTGCATCGGTTCCATCATCATCATCATCATCATTTCATTGCTGTGTAGTGCGCGCTTTTATATCAACTAATCTTGTATGTATATAGCTAGCTTCTTTAATAATGTGTTTCGCATCTGTTTTGTTATTCTCATCTTTCCTAGTAAACCTATCTATTCACAATTGTTGTGGTTGTATTTTGTTGTTTCGCTTCCCCTATATCAATCCTCCATGGTCCAATCCTTCATCCTCTTCTATCTATCTTTCCTTATTCCCCCTTTTTCCGTTTGCATCTGCAGCACAACTATGCTTGCTTCTCTATACACTATACTTTTTTTAAATTATTATCAAATAAGTTTGGTTTACGCATCGCATAACGTTTCACATACAGTTCCATCCACGCTCAAAGTTACTACTACTACACTAAACTCCATTACTTAAGTCACGCATAGTGTTTGAAGCCAACAACAGTTTTCCCTCCACTGCATTGCGGGAGTAGATGAACGTGTCCAGAATTAAATGTCATCACTGTCACACCTCTTGCATCCCCCGATGGGAATTGACGCGCTAAGTGGGTTGCAGAAGCAAACCACGCTGACCCATCCTAACGCTCTCCCAACATAATCGTGAAATTCACGTGAATTTGGTTCCTATTATTGCAACACACAATCCATTATACTTAAATCTTTCAATCGTTGGATGAGTAAAATTGATTAAACTATTCCTTTTCTTTAAAAACAAACGGAACATATTTTTAAAAGAAACGCATTCCATCCTTAGGAAGAGAATAACTAATTGCTGTGTGTGTTTGTGGGGGGGGATAAGAAAAGAACAACTGTTTAAGAACTGTAATGAGATAAACGGTAGATATGGGGTGCCGCTGGAACCGTGACAGGTTGTTGCTCGCGCTCGATTAGTTATTCTACTATATACTCCAACCATGTGCTCCTTCTCTCTACGGGATAAGAGAATATTATTGTAGGGGAAAAAACGTACTAGCACATGACACCACCGACATCTACAGCCGAAGCGAATGTTTGGTTTTCTCTGGCGTTGCAAAACACGTTAATTAGTTCAATAAAGGTTGCAGCTTTTGTTTAAGTGTCTGCAAACACGCATCTGCTACCTTTGATTCTATAATGCTTTTGTTTCGGTCTGTCCCTCTCGTGCGCTTTCTGACCACCGGCACAGCTGAAGCTTTTTGATTGGATTTGTTTGTTAGTTGTTGTTGCTACTTGTTTTTGTACTTACAGCTACATCTTTACCACGATTAATCGTACCATCGACAGTCCGCTACGCTAGCTACGCGATCAGCTTTTCTCAACCACTGTCCGCTTGCATCATTTGTCCTTCGCCAAACGCTTTCTTACGTCGGTGTCGCGCACCGGTTTTCCACTATAATTGGAAACACGCGGCGACCCGATATCACACACATGCAGGAAAAAAAAACATCAGATATAGATAGCAGGCAGGACAGGCACGCAAAGTACCGTCCGAAAGCAAAGCAGAAGCGAATCAGTCGATCCACTCTTCCGCCTTTCCGTCTGTGTCTCAAGAAACAAAACACACGCAGCCACACACACACTCATGGAACGTCTTCGAATGCGTGTGGGTGGGTGGTGGTGGTTTGGGAGACATTTGCCTGCTTACTCACTAACTAATCCCACCTCCCGCTGGACGGACTGCAGCGGGACGTCGGTGGCGAGCATTTCCTGCGCAACGGGCGAATCATTGGCACTGCTGCGATCGATCGGTGTGGATGCCGCCGTATCGTCTTCCTTCGCCTCTTCGGCCAGCTCCTCTGCCGCCAGTTCCGGGACGGTATCGTCACATCGATCCGCAGCTTCCTGCTGTTCCACCGTTTCGTCCTTTTGCGCGTCGTCCGGTGGCGTGACGATTTCAGTCTTGTGAGCAGCTTCTTCCGCTTCGGCCGCCTCCTCCTCGGTGGTTTCCTTCTCCTCCTCGATGCTTTCGTTGCTGCTGTCGCGTTTCGATACGTGCAGCTTGCCGCTGCTGCTGCCAGGTGAGGCCGGTTTCATTAGCTTCGGATCGGTTGCACGGAGCGACTCCGAGTCGCCGATACCGTCACCGCTTGGGCGCAGCACCAGGTAGAGCAGTATGTCCGACAGCGAGATGATGCCGATCACCTTCTTCAACTCGTCCACCACCACCAACCGATGTACCTCGACGCGCACGATACGCTCCATTATGGTGTAGAGCGTTTCGTCCAACGAGCAGTGATGTACACCTTCGAACCACGCGTTTCGATGTTCGTTTGCCTTCTTGAGGGACACATCTAGATCGTTGTACGTTTTTTCAGCAGCCAAGTTCTGAAAGACAAAAGATGTGCGTTAGATTTTGTTCCCTGCTTCCCGAAAACAACACAACTCACAATGACATCAAACTTGGCGTAAATGTCCGTCAAGCGTCCCTCGGAGTCCACCATCGGCAGTGCGGATACGCGCCTATCCACGAACTTGTGCAACGCCGTTATGATGCTGGTATCTTCCGTGGCCGTTTCGATGTTATTATAGCTGCCAATGCGTACCTCCCGGAGTGTTTTCTGCATGTACGATGGCTTTGGTAGTTCTTTAATCTGCAACAACAGAAAGGACAGTGCACCGTACAGTTTCTTTTGCTCTACTAGCCGCCTCCCCTTCGGTAATACACGCTGCTACTTACATATAAAAATAGGAATCTAAGTATCCTCTTGTGAGTCAATATGTACAGCACATTGCCGGTGACCGGATCAATCACAGGCAGCCGATGGATGCGGTTGTGTACCAGCATCTTGATGGCATCGTACAGCGACGCATCTGGACCGATGCTAACGAGCTTCTTCACATCCTCCTGTAGCACTTCTGCAATGGAACGTGTAAAAAGGAATGTGCCAGCGTATTAGCTTGTGCGATAATCAGACCCATCAGTGCGTTCGTCATACTTCGCCAAGTGTCCAGCTTATGCTCCTCGAGCTCGTCCATCGATGCGTTCGGTGATTTGTAATACATTTTTAGAATCTTGATGAAATCGGTGATCGTTAGCATGCCGACAAACTCTTGGCGCTGCGAGTCCCACAACGGTGCAGCCCGGACGCCATTGTAGACGAGCGCGTAGAACGCCTTCTTCACCAGCAGCTGCGTGTCGAACACGACCAGCTTGGCCGAGGTCGGCACCAGATCGTAGCACTTATGAAATCGGAAGAACTTGACAAAGATCTGTGACTCATCTTCCTCTGCAAAATAAAGGAACACAAAATAGAAATAGTTAATACCATTGGAAATCTTTAAGCGCGACATTTATCGAAAATGGAAAATGCGATGAGTAAAAGACATCCTGCTCGAAAACGAATCCCTCAACATCAGTCCCTGGCAAACCTTTCTTAAGTAGCTCCGCCAGATGCTGCTTCCAGGCGCTCGAGATTGCCTCAAACTCCTTTATGCTTTCCAACGGGTACGTTTCGGTGTTGAAGAAATCGTGATAGCCGGCACCGAGAACCAGCCGGCCGGCATAGTTCGAGTAGAAATGCAACGTGGGCCATGGCTCCCGGCCGGCAAACCAGCGCCGCCTGCAGCCATAGTTGGAGCGTTTCTTATGGTTACTAATTTTCTTAAAGTTTGGATTCACATAACACACTGTACGCACACGCGCGTCGGCATCAAAACGGTTCAACGAGGATAAAGACAAAGGGTGGAGACATTAGGCAAAAAACGATCACTTTACTCAGCAGCAGGTGAAGTGTGTGCTCGATTTGTATGAGTGTGCCGAAGATATGGGCCCTTTTGAAATGATCGTCAGTTTCACTCTCGTGTTTCAGTTAACGAACGTGTTTCAGTGAGGTTAAGAAGGCGAATGTCACATCTACATGCATTAGGCGTGGACACAACACACAAAACACGCATGGTACAGCACATTCGGCGTGAAGGTATGCATTCATGAGCAGAGAAGAGCTCTGGTGTGTACTAGCTGTGAGCATAGTGTAAGATACTTTCAGATTTTGCTTCTCAAGCCGCCACTACTATTGCCTTCCGGTTCGGAACAGGACGCCAGACAGCAGCTGCTGTCCTGGCTAAGGCTACTCGCACTGGAACAGGCTGAACTGGTGAGATTAGACGCATTGCTGATCATTTGTTGGCTTTGCTCGCTATCCGTCATGCTGATACCGCTTCCAAAGCGACTGAGACTGTTCCAGGTCCCAATGCCGGGATCCATCGAAGGTGGTTAGCAACCGGGTTACAGGTTAGCTTCACAACACAACAAGGGAAGAAGGAATTAGCGAACATAGAATGATGGTGCTACAGGACACAGGAATGAGCATTTACATACAACTCCTGTACGAACTAGACACTGCGATTCTTGTCTGTGATGTGTTCTAAAATGGCAATTGTTTGCAATCTACTAACAGCGTTCTGCAAAGCGCTAACACGGACAGCTAGTTTATTTTGGATGGCTACTGCACCAAAACCTGATCACCTACTAATCGCTAACGCTAACTCCCGTTCAGTTAGTCGATGGTCCACACAGCTGACGCTAATTGATGGCATCTAGTGAATGTCAGATTAGTTTTCAATTTACATCCACATGTTCTCGGTGCCAAGAAGGAAAAATGTCACACAATTCTATAGTTTCTTGGGTTTCTGAGTAATTTTCGACCAGTACGTTGACAGCAGAACTCTTGACATTTTAGTCGCGATGTTCTCTATTTAGGGGGCACTTTTTTCAATCCGATACAATGTAAGCTTTATCGAGGAAATCCACTCGAACGGGCCTAGAATGGATGTGATGAGCTCCCGGGGGGGAATTACTAAAGGGATTCGCTTCTTAAAACATCTCTATAAAGCGGCAGATTCAGAATTTTAAAATCATTGCTCACAAACAAGAGCAATGACCTGTTCGCTTTGAAGATTGTCCTCGTAAATCACCACGAAGGTTTATTCGGAAAGTTTCAACGGAACGGATATCTACAAGTGTTTTCACGCTAGTAGCTTTCCCCCTACCTACCCTCTAGAGTACATTCGCTCATATACGTATGAACACAGCAATGTGCCGCACGACAATCGAATAATTAGCAATGGCATCCGCCACACTCACACACACACACTCTCCTCTACCGCATATGATTCAATGCCCTTGCGTCCTGTGTGCTGTCATCTCAGCCCCAAGAGTCTAGACAAAACCGCCCGTGGGGGAAAAGATAGGTGATCGACGCCACCACTTGTGGAATAAAAATATCACTCTCTGTACAGCGCCGTTTCTATTCTTCTACCCCCATTTTATTACGACCAGAATCGATCAGCTGGTAAGTAACAACAATTGCTACACGGAAAACACCCCGCTTTGTGATAGCACAAGGGACTTAAAATAAAACCGGATGACTCACGGAGCCACACGGTCACAATACTTGCGAATGCGTCGATTTAATTGATCTTGATTTATCAAAACAGCTAGGCATCGGCTTGCAACGCGTCCTGCTATTAATAACGCAGCAGCTCACTGCCACTGTCAATGCTAGGGCAGACAACATCAGCCAACAACAAGGACGTGCCCCCTTTTTGTTAGGCGACCATATGTGATGCGAACGGGCGAGTCCTCCACGTGTCGCACAAGAGAAGCTTTGGCTTACGCATCAAACATGAGTTGCATGAAAAAAACCCTCATGACGTCATAACAGTAGCAAGGAAACGATGAATATCAAATCATCCTACAAACACACGAAATCACTGCTCCGCACTATGGACGTTCGGTGTAAGATATGCTAATGTATCCATTCCTTTTTCTACTGCTGCCGAGTCGCTTCTTCTATGCATACTGGCATACTACAGGGACTCCTTAAAGCGAACACGCGTGTGTGTAGTGAATGATTTCCAATATTTTCTCACTATGTTATTTTTAACATCAATCATGTGGCGTACAGAATACCACAAACAAGTACAACGAAATTAGCAATGGAAAATGGGAAACCTCTTTCCCCATATTTGTTTTTCCCCCGTCAGTGCAAAAGACGAAACGAACTGATTGAACAGTTGGTACTGAGGTGCATTATTAGACTAAGATTGTGGAGTTGTACTGGCTACCGATACTTTTGTTAGTACGAGCAAGACACGCTATTCTACAGCTGCTAGAACACCAACGTTGGATGCGTTTCGTGTAGGACTAGGGACGATATTCATGCGTGGCGTTGATTTGGGATAATATTTACACAACGATCACCACACTACGCAAAAAAGTGGAAGAGACTCGTCCGAGACCAGTAAAGACACGCTCGCACTAATGGATTCTACAATTTCCAATCTGTATGAGATCACGAATCACAGAGCTTTTTTTTGGGGAGCACTACAACTAGTAGCGCGTTACACCGACGGCGTGTGGAAACGCATTCCAGCTGGGTAGAAGATCGAAGTCACAATCACGATCACGGAAGGAAAGAACGATTTGCCCGACGCATATACGAGATGGCGCGACCGACGAACAGATCTCCGAGTTTCCTTTTTCGTTTTCGTCCACGGCGTACAAGCACTCCCAGCATTCACCGAACAACTACTGAGCCGTGTTACACTGTTCCGTCCCGGTCAGCTTCAGTCAGCTTGCTTCCGCTGACGACAACAAACGAGACATCATCGATGTTTGGCCCCAGGGCAGCCAACGAGCGTAATCCACAACAGCATGCGCAAACAATCCTCTGGCTTGGAGCGGAATGCGTTCTGCGCAATAGAACCCACGGCACGGCCAGACGGGCGGCTGGGGTGGATCTTGCCCCGATCTTGACCGATCTTGACCGAGAATGGTTCGTGTGGCCCGAAATTGCAAACATTCAAGGTAGTCCTCTTTGGCACGTTTGATGTATTGCGCAGGTCCGGTGAGCTTCGGGAATGGCTTCGCAGGGTCAAATAGTTTGGTTGCGAGCAGAGAAACGAGAGCACCCAACTAAGATGTCCGATGAACCGCCACTGACGGACATTTTGCAGATCGGACGCTTATTCGAATGTACATGGTCTCGCACACGCATGCTCATTGATGATGGTGGCGCTTCACAAGCATTTGTTGGATGTTTCGGAAGTTTGATGACGACAACGCCAAGAACGACGTGACGTCTTTGGGTTAACATAAATCAAACACACTTCTAGGGGTTCGCGTCTCAGACTAACAACATCTCAGCAGAGAGGAGTTCCAACTATTCAATCACGGGTTTTAAAAATTAATCAACTAAAATTCACAAAATGTGTGGATGAATTTCATCCTTCATATTGCACTAGATTCTCATCATTTTGAGTAATTCAAGTCATTTGCGCACGTAGCATCACGCTTGCTAATAAATCTCTCAACTGTCACAAACAATTTGACATTTATATACGAAGAGCAATTCCTGCGAGGAGAGATCTTCTGTAACATCCCCAACCACTGAATGGGTTGATGGTTTGGCAATCTATCAAACTTTTAAGTGAAAAGCGAACAAACAAGGCAAACAAGACAGTTTCAAGTTGCGAAAGAAGACAAAACCTCGCTGCTAGCAAAATATCGATCACGTAAGATTTATAAATACATCATCATGTACCAACAGGAGCAGGAAGATGATATGGATGTCGATTCCTAACCCGTACACAGGTCAGCTACTTACCTAGATCCGAGAGTGGAACCTTCTCCAGGAAAGGATCGGCCACGGGCAGCTGAAATGAAACGAAAAGTGGAGAGAGAGAAAGGTTCCATTAGTAATCTCAGCTCGCAAGTGTCAAGGATATGTGTGTGTGTGACGTCTAATGAACTAATAAATAATGCATTTATTACACCGTACAGTATTATAGGACATTACGTTTGGACTGTTGTGTGCGCTGGTGGAACGACGCAGCACGTTCTTGCGCAGTGAGTGACTAAACCGCGAGTACCACGTCGGCGAGGTGTAGTAGTACTTAATACTGGTTGGCATCGACGTGGACAGCGGACAGTCACCGAACTGGTTGGGTGAGACTGGGCTGCTTATCGAGCGTCCGGAGCTATATCGCTCCCGTGCCACTCCTGCCCCCGATCGGACATGTCCGTTCGTCGTAGCAGCAGCCTGTACCACTGGGACATTATGAACCGTTTGCCGGTTAGGGCCCTGGTTGTAGATGGAGGCAAACAGTTGCTGCTGCAGCACACTGGCCGTATTAGCCGGTGCCGAACCACCGATCGAGGAATGTCGATGGTAGGCCGGTGAAGAGGACAGCAGTTTGATGCCACCGGCAACCGGTGGTGGTGCGACAGCCGTAGTCGACGATACCGATCCAACGGAACTCGGCGAATGTCCCGGAGGAGTTTGATGCAAATGATTCAGCTCACTGGTGCTGGACCCTTCCCGCAATAGATGATGCGGCGTACGATTCCCATTTATTGCGAGTGCATTTGACGTACTGTCACCGGCACCGGATCCAGCAATGTTGATGGGATCTGTACGGGGAGGTACTCGAAATTCGGGCACCGGCGTTGCCGAGGCCGGAGTTGCACAGGAGGAAGAGTTGGAGTGTTGCAGCTTTGGCACGGGTGGTGGTTTCGGGCGCGAAACGGACACCGTGCTAGACGGTGGTGCCGCATCGAACAGGGAAAAGCGGCGGAACATGTTCACTGCTCTCTATAGGCACACGCAGGAGCGATCACTCGGCGATCATTTGGTATTTGGTTGGTATGGCACAAAGGGGTACACCACAAACACACACTGGAGGAGGAAGAGATTCGTTTGGCCTTTGTATCTATTTTGTAGCACCAATTTAAACAACGTGAAAATCACACCGTAAGCACGTGGATAAACGAGGTCATGTCGGAGAAGAAAAGAAAGGGAAAACACACACCGGGTATTATCTACGAACACACGAGTACACTTGCCACTACTGGACGATCATCACGATCGATCGTTCAATGTATAACATGCAGCCGTCACTTCGCTTTTCAAACTAGACCACAGAGTCCACAGTTCTCCCACAAGCAGATCCAAATGTTCCCCGTTGGTAACACACACCAGGCTGGGGGTTACGATCCATCGGCACACACCATCTTCTTTTTCTTTCGCCGGCATACGGTACTGCGCGCGTTCGTTTGCCACTAACCTTTGCTATTTGTTTACGGAATTTGCGGACACTAGCAAATGAAAAAATGCTACATCGACCATGCATGTGTGTCGGTGTGGATGAGGCTGTCGATTTTCCGACAATCTACAACGATGCCAAAACGCTCAATCCATCAACGAAACACCGTCACTTATTAGCACCGTTTTGCGAGCGCGATGGTTTAATAAAAAGGCATGTGCGGTGTTGGAGGATCATTTGCCCAGTCTCTAAACCCGAACCTCAGCCAGACCCTAAAGTATTGATCCAATTGGCTCTTGGTGAGCTGATTTGTAAACACACTCTTCTCCCAAGCGGATAAGCGGAAGTTGGCAGCATCCGTTCCTTACCGGTGCAGTTTAACCAGATTACGTCGCACGTTCTACTGCAAGGCGAAGCAACGAGACCAATGTCAACAACAATTTGTGGTTGCTTTTTAATTGAAATAAATAGATTATTTTATATCCGGTGCTCCGTGCAAGATGTGAATAAAACTCGCGTTAAAGATTGGATGTTTGTCCATTCTGGAAAGCGTTTCTGGGATACATATCTTCACTGCATGTCGGAGACATTTATTTATTTTTTAATACACAATACACACGCCTTCAATCAGGGAGTCCAATAAAATTGTGACATCAAAGGGTCCGATACCTCTAGTTCCCTCTTTCCGCAGTCAATCCGTCAGCGGCGTCAAGATAAGATACAACCCTCGTGTGGTGCAATGAGCAGAGGAAAACAAGTATGTCGATGCAAATCACCCAAATCCAAAGCGCCCGTTGCCGGAGACCAGCGTGGGCTGATACGGATACAGCACACAAACACAGGTGCAGGACGGTGCCGTGCGGCTTTAGACGTGGAACAAGAATTACCAAAAGCGTGCGGGATTCGACCAGCAAAGCCATTAGTACCTACCCTAGCAACCAGACGGTCGCGGATCCTTTTTTTCTGTGGGGGGGTAGATGCAGGGCAAATATTTGGCCGACACTCATTATCACCAGATTTGGGGTGTACCCTATCGACCTCCCACTGAAGACGGAGGGGGGGGGGTTGATATTCTCCCACCAGTAAGGATCCCCCCATGGAACGGGGAAGCGATAACCACGACCATACAACGTGTACGTTTGAACCGAAACGGTATGAAACCGAAAAAATCCAACTTCTTAACGCTCCCCCCGTCCTGGCGCCGAAACTACCGATTGCGTCCCTCTACTGCACCTAGCAGAGTACGTGGATGACGCGCTACAGTATCAATCACAGCTTTTTGCTGAACGCGCGCCCGCGCCACGAACGACTGCAAACACGATTGACGATGTTTATTGGCGTTAGAGTTTCGCACCATGAAGCACAATCGAAATGGGCAGCGAATGGCATTAGGATCCGTGTTTTTGATTTGGTGTAACGTTGGAGGCATTACTTCCCCAGTGCAAAGGTGCAACACGTACGTTCAGACACGTTTCATGTTATTATTGCTAGCCGGACAGGTGTCGGAACACGGTGACACGAGAGGTAACTGGATTCACCTAGACCCTGGAGAGGGTGCTTTAATAATTGATGCAAGATTAGTTACACTCTCCACTGTTGCCTTTGTTTGTCATCTATTGCAACAATAATCTCAAGTATCGTGTCGAATAACTGGAGCAAACAATTCCTTATCGAACTGGCTTCTTAAGTGAGGCACTTCGTCTTCTACTAGATTAAACTGGTCGTATAATTTGTTGCTGAGCTTTCGTACAGGTACCGAACACTAATCCATAGGACTTCTCCACAATATCTCCCCGAAGGAAAAGTCGCAACAGTTTAACCTTCAGTAAGCAAGTCACATTTGATCTTTACTCTCCACATGGGTCAACAAACGACTAGTTCCTCCACATTCCAAACACAGAGCCGCATAGTTCATAGTCAACGCAGGTCAACAACAGTAAAATCAGTGTACTGGTAAGTTCCAAAACTAAATCGCACTCAGCACGCACAGCAGAGCAAGGGGGAATGAGTCCCACCACTCAACACAGCCTCATTTCATGAACTGGTTCTGACCAATTTCAAGGACCCTTTCAAAAAACCTCCACCAAATACCGCGTCAATGCTGCTGGGTGCGGGTTTGAAGTTTGATCGAAATGAGCGCTTGATGCCCTTTTTCTTAAAGCGATCCACGAGTCAGTGACCAATAAAAGGCAACATACTCCCTCCTCCTCCTCTGTGAAGAAGTCGTTGACGTTGACAGATAAGTTCAAAACAACCGCCAAACCGGGTGGATTATTGGCATCCTGATTGGATTGGACTTCCTTGGCGATCGTACGTACACCGTCTTCCTTATTGATAATTTACTTTATTAGCTTAACAAAAACCCTATGGATCAGTACCAGAGCAGCCATCAAACATCGTTATCCGCTAGACGAATCACCTATCGGTATCAAACAACCAACAAACCGAAGAGAATCAGTTTAGTTGTTGATCGGGCTTTTCGCGTTTGTTACTATTTTTATCTTCACGCGCCAACAACTCATTGCACGTACACACACACACACCTCTTTGAGGTGCGTTCAAACGGTGTGGGCACAAATGGTCGCCAACTTCTTGTTGGGCATG
>AXCM01007830.1:0-12634 GCA_000473375.1 Anopheles culicifacies | reverse complement strand
GTTAGAGACCGGGAACGTTTGCGATCTCCTTCATATCGCTGGTGAAGTATTCCAGACAACATTTTCTATCGTTCACCAGTGGCGGGTTGGAAGCTCTTTGGAAGCCTCTGGCGGAATGACCCAACATTATGACTCCTTGGTCCTTGTACACAACGTGGGGGGTTCCAGCTGAACGATGAGGCCCCTGCCAGCCGCCAACTCCGCCCATAGGTTAATTCGCCACTGTCGTTCACTATTGATATCATATCACTATGTATAACAGGCTTATGATCACTGGTATATGTATATCTAATGGAACAGAAAATATTCTTCATTCCTAAACTTTTTCAGGGATTCCTCCAAAAATCTCTCCTTTTGGCAGAAAAATTCTCTAGAACAGAAATCGTTTGATTGAGTAATTCACCAACGAGGTGCAATACCATCAGAAGTACGGTAGCAACTAAATACGCAACCAAAATAGCACAACCCAACGTTAAATGCTAACGGACAATTTAAACGAGAAAACATCGCAACCAGCCCGTTTCAAACGAACAGTTGTAAAAATGGCAGGACTGTCTACGCAATGGTCCTTGGATTTGCTTTGCGTGATTCTAAAACATTTCACCATTTCAACTTCTGGCCTCGTTGCTCAGACACATCCATTTTCAGTCTACAATCGAACATCCTCATTTTCATTTGAATTTAAAGTTAACTACACTTCACGCTTAGTAATTAATGGAAAGAATATCACGAAAATTATATAAAACTGGGTTCACACAACACACCATTATGAATAAGTAAATTAAAATAATAAAAATTAAAAAAGTAAAAAAATATTGCTCAGTTCTCAAAAAGTCTAGTGTGTAGCCGAGCAATACATTTTATCTTCGGATTTTCGATGTTTATGCGATGTTTTCATATATCGTGGTCACAGCTACAACATCTCTACAGTGACCGACGAAATGTGTCGTAAGATCACAATGCTGATTTATATTTTTAGGATGTTTGTTTATAATGTAATTTGAATGCTTTTTACGTCCTTTTTGAATAATGTTTGGCCAAAACAAAATTTTCAAAAGAAATATTTCTATGAGATGAAAATGTCGATTCGAACATACTTCTCCGAAAACCACTGTAGATCGTATTGTTTATCTTTTACACCCGCACCGTCCAAACACGCACACAATCGCGCGTGCCTGCATGCATACACGCAGCATCCGGAGAGAAACGATAAGCGAACGAGCAAGAGCAACACTAATGTAAGCACGAAAATCATCCATATGCGAAACAAATGTTTAATCCATGTTCGCGTTTCTTTCTGCTTCCAACAAATCAGAACGGCTTGCAGTAAGGAATAACCATTCCAACCGTAAGGTTCAGCTCATTTGCTTCTAAAATTCGGGCAAGCACTCGACGCAAGATGTCGATCGCCGTTCGTTGGGCCAAGCGTCGCGTGTTCGTATCGGTAACGATCGTGATCGTGCTGTACTATTTCCTGTCCTCATCCTACCAACGGTACCACATCAGCACCATCATTCCACACACCAAACCGGAAGACGTGTGGGAGTTTGTGGCCGACTTTAGCCGGATGAAAAAACTTAATCCAACTATGTAAGTGATACCGGGGGAAGATCATAACATCTCCAGCTCGCCGGTTTCCCGGATGGAAATAATAGCACACACACAAAACATGTGGAATTTCTCTTCCAGACTAAACTTCCGTATACTTGCCGATCATGGGAACTTTGAGCACTGGAAGTATTCGGTCGAGTATGATGAACGGTTATCACATTGGCCGCACACGTTTAACACGGCGATCGGGCATTACTCCGTCCGAAAGTTGCCAGAATCGGACGGTGGCCAATATTCCGTTGCTTCCACGCATCGAACGTGCTTTCTTTTTGGATTGTTCTGTGGTAAGCCTCGATAATGTAGTTCCTTTTGCGCAGGGTAATTTAATCTTTCGGTGATCCTTTTTCTCTTTTTCCTTGGCTTTTAGTAAACTCTAAGGGTGAATTTAAGATGTCACCCATCCACAAGGAAGATACATACTGCGAGGAAACGGTTCACTATCAGTGTCCATTCTTCTTCGGTCGCTTCTGTCGCCGGGAGGTCGAATTTCAACGGCAAGCCATCATGGAGAACTTGAAGCAACAGTTCAAGCAGAAAGTGTTCGGACATTAGATCCATCTACAGTATGAAGTAAAGCATTCTGAATAAAAGAGAAAGAACGTCTGTAAAGAAGCACTATTTTTTAAACATAAATTTAATGGTGTTACAATTAATGCTTTCGATGCGAAGTATCATAACATATCTTCAAATCGGAGAATTTAGTATGCGTGTGTATGTGGCTCAAACAAAGCCATATAATTGGAACTGGTTTGTTGCTTATTTAATAAACATAGATCGTAAAACATAAATCTACATCAATACAACTTACTCGTTTGTCTGCACACAATTCCTTCACTTCAATGTCTGTAAATGGGTCATTCCTAGCCTACATGTACGCCTATAAAAAAACCGTTTTACCGTAAAAACCGTAAAACCGTTCCATCGTAATTTGAAACGTAAAAGTAATTTAGATCAATTGCATATTGCTAAATAAATCTTGCAGCTCCTTGTCACTCAAATCACTTTCCTGCTCGATCATCTTCTCAATCTTCTTCGCGATCCGGTACGACCCCGTTTCGTATCATCCACCGTTTGAAACACATCGTCCAGCTTGCGTCGTCGTTTAGAGTCCCGCACGATGGGAGTTATTGGTTTAGCGTTACTGGTACTTCCTCCACTACCGCCTCCCCGCCTATTTGGTGATCCTCTACTGGTGCTCGGTGTGTTCTTTCCACTGGCCGGTGAAAGTGATGCCGTCCGAAGACTTTTCCCTAACCACCCTCGGCCGGGTGAAAGGCCCGGGTTCAATGTACCGCTCGGTGGTGTCGTTTGACATACGACCGCTCGATTCAGAATGTCCGATTTCGGTGTGCTTACAATATCATCCACAAGATCGATAATACATCCGTTCGTTTCGTTCACAAACTGAACATCCTCATCGGAAGAATCGTCTGCGTTCGCTAGCTTCAGAGAGGCAGCTCCGTTCACTTCGCTGCGTACCACGATCCTGTTGGGGAAGGCATTATTTTTGGTAATTTCAAACACATTGTCCACATTTTCACCACCACCCAGCGACTCATCGAACATGTCCACCGATGACACGTTAACCGGTTCCGCTTCCGATCCGGCAGGGTTTGCCAACGGACCAAACATAAGCTTTGCGATCGGTGTACTGAAGGACGACGGTTGTCGGCGTGGTGCTAAGCTGGGCGAGGGAACACGCTCCCCGATTGGTGCCACATTGCGTGAGGAAGCTAAAATGGCCATCAGCGAAATGTCATCTTCCGTGTCGGAGGTACAGGAAGATAGCGATTTCGTATCATGATCCGAATCGTCAAACAGTGGCGGTGATTTGGCGCGCTGCGGTGAATCGGATGAGCTGATCACGATTTCACCTCCCGTTGGAAAAGGTTGTCCGTTCGGGATGCTTTCCACGCTCACCGATGAGCTGGAGGATTTTAACTGACCCTGACTGCGAAGGAACTTTTCTATGGGAAATCTATACCGCTCGGTGGCGAGTGCAAGCTGAGACGGTTGGGAGGAGACATACCCGTGGCTGGATATCTCCTGACCGAACTGCATGTAACCCTCGGAGTCGGTTGCTGTTTCGGGAATGGTATTGCCTTCCGACGGTGTGTCCGATTCGACGCGTAATACCGGCATAAGTTCCGTGTTTGTTTCGTTCGGTTCAAACAATGGTTCGCTATCGACGCAATGCAACGGAACCGCTTCGATTGCATGATCCGGGGAGGGTTGAGTGAATTCCTCCCGTCCACAACGAACCGGTGAGTGTGTTGTGCTATCCTTCTCCCTTTCTGGCTCCCGTTCCATTTCATACGGAGTCATTGTTTCACTTAGTGTTTCTTCTCCGTTCGTTTGCGTTAAATTATTGCACGCTTCTGGAGCTTCCGGTTGAGGAATCGAGGGTAGAACATTAACTACTGGAATCTCTACACCATTCGCTACACTCCACGCGTGAAAACTTTCCAAAAACTTGTTTCTTTCAATGAGTGGAAGCGATTGACGACAACTTTTGACGGATCGTCTGAGAATGAATCGTCTCGTACAGAGGTACAACTTAAAGCTACCTTCTTTCGTCCCTTTTCCTTTGTGTTGCTGCTCTATCACCGCTCGAAGATGGGACGGATCACGGGGGTAACAGAAATCTAGCCGCTTTATCAATACATCCAGCCGATCGAGTAAATCCAAGGAACTCACAAAGATGTATCGCTTGACCGCGAATGAGCGAAGTGTTTCCAGCTGCTTTTCAGTCATAAATTCACGGGTTTCATCCACCACCACGTACTGCCAATCGGTGCCGCGCAATGCGGATTGTTCTTCGTCTGCATCGAGGTACGATTTTGGGTGCACTTTCGTGCGCAGCGAAGGTGCCAACGCATCCAAATGGTACGTCCAGTGGTGCAATCGATCACGGTTTGGGCACAAGATAAGTGAATGATCCTCGCTTACGGCCAAAGCCGACAGGAATGCTACCGTCTGATAACACTTACCGAGCCCTGATTCATCGTTCAGGAATATTCCGGTGTACTGCAATAAAAGTGACAAAACCGATGAATCATATGCACCAGTGGTGGGTCTAATTTCACTTACCTCACGAAATTGTGCATACAGGAAGCGAACTGCTTCGAGTTGATGGATGGCAAGTTTGTTTACCAGCTCCCGGTGCACACGATACTTATGCGAACCGCCCAGATAGAGATGTCCGGAGGGTGGCCCACGTAGAACCATTGAACGGTTGCTTTATTTTCTCCACTGCATAATGAGTATGACCGCCGGGGAGTCATTTACTGAACCCTTGTCCCTTTAATGCGTTCCATTTAAACGCGGGAAGCGCATTGTCCTGGACAGCTGTTTTGCGTCCCTTTGTTTATGTTTATCGTCCCAGACAACACACGATTTCACAAATCACTTTGACGTTTTGAATCGAGCAGTTCTGCGAGCACATGATTCGAGCAGCCGGTTGAGTTTAGATAATTATATTTCCATTGCTGAGAAATACTTTAAATTGCACAAACAATTAAATTGTGGTTTTTTGCCCTTTGCCTACAAAATTAATTTCGGGACATCGGACTTTAACTTTAAGCAAAATGAATAGTTAGCTAAATATGGTGTTTGACACCTTTGCAAATCGAGCTGCGGCTAACATTAGCCAAGACACACTTGTTCTGGAAAATTAACCGCTTTTAGCCATGACATCAACACTTGCCGAACGCTCTGCTAGATGGCAGGAATCTTATGTTTCTTTCTTCGTTTTAATAAAATATTTCACGTTTTTATCAAATACTTTGGTTAGTTCATTAGTACATTCGGTTTGAATGGATCGATTTGATGTTAATGCTACGAAGAAAAATAAATTAGTCAGTCAGTTTGAACATGAAGGCATGGCAGAAAGCGACCGAGCTTATTTAGTCACTTGAGCCAACTCGGCGCGTTTACGTTTGAGCTGATGCTGATGGTACTTTAGGTCTGCTTGCGTTGTGTTCCAGGCCAGATACATGTACACACTCCACACGATGGCGAGCAACAAACGATCGATGGTCATGCCATTGGTGAACCACAGCACCGCCGTGAGCGCAACGAACGAAGGATGCCGATAGCGCTTGTAGTAGTCCTGTAATTCGCGCGATTTGTACGACATTGGAGGAGCCAGATCGTTGATATCGTAGTACACGTGCTTCAATCCAATCAATTCCGGTAAATCTACCATCAAACTGCCACCGTACACGACAACCCAGCACAGTACGTGCGATCCTGTCATCAACCACCAAAGCGCTTGGTTGCCTTCAACGTCGAAAAACCAAAGCCGGTACTGTGTCGGTGAAGATTTCCAGTTCTTAAGCAATAGCTGAAATGATAGCAGGAAGTAGCTTAGCTAATCGGATCTTCTTCATAATCGTAATCATAGAAAACATACCAATAAACAATATGACGATGCAATATTGTACAGACTCCGTTCGGCCAGCTCGAGTCCGATCGCTCTCCAGACACGTTTCACCACTTCAGCCCGCATGGCCGTGTGCTGCAGTACGAACAGCACCACCCAAATCGAGTTGAAAAACAGCGGAAACAAAGCGGCCCGCATTTCGGCACGGTTCGTCGGAAAGGCTTGGGTAGTTGGTTGGGTGCGGCTGGGCGTTGCCAGGAAAATGCCAAACTTTCCCACGGAATAAAACACCGACATGAAGGATAGTAGCGATAGCACGAAGCAAACAAGTTGCTTAAACGATAACATCTTCAATGCTTTGAATGGGAAACCACTTTTATCGTACTGTTTTACAATAGCCAAACTGCTGTTTTGTTTTGTTTACCCACTGCGCGGAGTAATCGCGTTTTCTTCTTTTGCTTGGCAGTGGAGAATGTGAAGAAACGAGCGGATGATGTAAACCAGCAGCATTGACAATGCACGAACTGACAGCATGCCCAAGTACCAATTTAAAAAGGAGGATATTTTTGAACCGGTTGAAACGTTACGTTCGTTTCGGCGATGTTTCGTCGAATGAATAACGTTTTTGCATTTAAAACATGAAAAAAACCTACTTATTTCAATTTTGACTTATGTAAGGCAAGAAATAGCTTCAAAAATGAAGCATTAATTATAAATTTGTTCCATTTGATGTCCGTAAAGGGTATATTCATCGATTAAATGTTTGAAATATTTGCGCTCAATAGTTTTTGTAGGAAAAAAGTGTTTTTTGTCGATTATCCAGCAATCGGATTATCTATGCATCTAGAAAATTACAGTTTCAAAGGCAATCGCCTTTATAAAAAATAGAATAATCTGGGTAATTTTTTCACAAAACAAGCAAATATTAAAAGATCAATAAACGGATATACAAATATCATTTGTTCATGCAAAATTGACAGATTATTTTTTGTAAAACAATTAAAAAGCTCTACCCTCGAAGAAATTGCAGCACTGTGATATTTCTTTTTTTTTCGGGCAGTCATATTATTTGTAGACATGAGTGATATCTTTGTTAGGTGCTATTTGCATGATTGGTCTTGCAATTTTATGTCCAAATCAGAAAATCTCGTTGCTCATCAGAACTTATTCGGTACTGTATTCTGAAGTCAGCTTTTATCTTGACTAGGACCTGCCCTGAATTGTTCACAATCTTTTAAGCCGCATTATACGCTCTCTTGAAATACCTGTAAACAGAATTCTGTAATGGAGAAGCCCTAAGAAATATTGCGTCTTCGAAGAAATCCGTGATCTCGTATTGCTCGTATTGTTCCCAACTGCCTGATGGGGAGACCATCACATTGTATATTGGATATGTTCTGTGAAATGTTCGTGACCTGCGTTTTGCTTCAAAATAGGCATTCATCGCATAGTGCTATTCGAATTTCCTCAACGGTTTAAATTACTCTTGAGAGTTGCGACTATTATTAAAATTGTGGGAAAATCTTTCTTGAGTCTTTTCTGTCCCTGACTTGAACCGCAACAAAACGGTCAGTTTGCTGCCTTCATATTTTCTTTTTAAGTTTCCAAATGTATAGATTTGAAATGCTAGCTCGTGCTAGCTCACTTGAAGATTAAAACCGTTCATCATTGTTCCGGTAAAAGTTTAAACTCACACGAGCGATGCTTGAACACAGCCTAACGGGCATTCACGTTCCGAATCGTTGGACGTGCGTGTAATGAAATATTGTATAGCTTTCAAACATTTGTCCGTTGATTATTTTACGGTTCTTTATCTGGCTAAGGATGAACCATTTTCAATGGTAAATGGATAAAAAAGCTTAAGTTACTAATTAAGAATGCCAAACATACAAGAAGCACATTTATTGTGGAATTAAACAAAACTTACAAAATGATTGCAACGTTGTAGCGGTTCGATGCTACTGTCCACGTTTTTATTTATACAGCAGTGATGCAGAATCGAATGGCGCTGGTCCCTAACGTTCGTACATCGTTCGCTTTTGTTTCTGATTCAGTCTGAACACCGTTTCCGAACACTGGAACAAATAATAACAACGATACAGCAAAATAAAATTTAAAAAAACGGGAAAGTTTCTGCCGTTTGAATAATTACCTTTTAACCCTTGTGTTAGCAGCCATTTTCCTCTGCATAACTGCCAGTATGTTCCCCTTCGTGTCAAAACCGACAGCATTTTCCCCTTCTTTTCCCCTTTATTCGGTACAAAACAATCACACACACTACCGCACACTAGCTACACGTCAAAAAGCGTTTTTCTCCTGTTTCCACGAGATTTAGCTTTTTTGTTTGGATTTTTTTGTTTCTTCGACCGCTTGATTGGAGTTTGATTTTAACCATCGCCAACCGGGAAGATCTAACGGTCACACGTGTGATAAGCGAAAACAGTGAAAACATCGTACAACCCGCCAACCGGGCGACCGGTTTTGCATGGTACCCCCGATACGTACGCCGCAAACAAAGGAATCCTTTTCGTGCGGGCAGCAGCGTCAACTGTGCTGGCTGCTAGGAGGAGAGTGAACCGTAGGGGAAAGGACGTATGCGTCCAGCTGCCGCTTGCAGGATAACGGTCAAATAGGTAAAGGGTAGCACTGCGACGTTGCGGCAACTTCGGCGTGTTATTCTGAACTACACACAGCAAGGCTCCGTAAACATTGTTCAATGACACCTAGCAACTACGAAGAGCTCGAAGTGATCGGCACAGGTACAGTGGAAACATGGCCGCGGGCAGGACTGGCATCGCAAAACATAAGGATCACTCACTTTCCTTGTCCATCTTTCGTAGGGGCCTATGGCACCGTTTACAGGGCGCGGGATCTGAAGAACTCCGGCACGATCGTCGCACTGAAGAAGGTCCGCGTAGCGCTTACCGAGGATGGTGTCCCGATGTCAACGTTGCGGGAAATTTTTATGCTCAAACAGCTCGACACGTTCGGGCATCCGAATGTGGTGAAGTGAGTATCCGTTTTCTGCGCTCCTAGATGCAACCAGCAACAAGTGGTTGTTATGGAACGGTTGCCATGGTGTGTGTCCTTGCGATATACTGATGATTCCTTCCCCGTGCGCAGACTCCTGGATGTGTGTCAGGGACAACGGTTAGAGCGCGAAAGACAGCTGGTACTGTTCCTGGTGTTTGAGCATCTCGATCTCGACCTGGATGAGTACATCAAGCGTTTGCCTCCGAAGGGCATGTCACCGAACACCATTCAGGTATGTTTAGTAGTGTAGGAGCATCAAACAAAGGGATCCGGTTTAGAGTAGCGGTCTTTTACTCGCCACAAGCGAATTCGAAATTCCATCCGGAAGAGTTCCCTGTAACCAGGACTGTATATATTCAGCTTGCGTGGTAAAAATAACTTAAGGAAGTCTGTTATGACCTCATGGGTCGTTAGGGACCCCATCCATCAAACACTTTTAGGTACTTTCTGCACCTCGTGGTAATATTTTTGGAAGGACAAGCACGTGAGTCACCGATAATACTCCAACTATCACGGGGGGAGGCTTATCATGCAAGAAGGGGAAGCAAATAACATGGACAAGATTTCAATGAAAGTGAAAACACGAACGTCCGAATTCTCCAGATTATCCAATTCTTCCAGTAGACAGCATTTGAATTCATGTCAGTGGTTTAACATTTTGTCATTTATTTGAAGACTTCAGTGTCCTTTTCCTCACTCACAAGTTATTAAAATCAGTATGTAGCTATTGTGTAAGGGGAACGTGGCATAATCCAGTGTAGTGAAGGACAGTTATGAGTTAGAAGGTCGCATCTGTTCTGAGTAATATGAAACCAGGCGTATCACATTGATTTTGGATCTCATATCCAGAACAAAAGTCCCAACACAACTTAGCCATGCTAACAAGGTACAATCCTACCTCTACTTCCTGTAGCGACTGTCGTGTGAAATGCTTACCGGCATTGACTTCCTGCACTCGCACCGCATCATCCACCGGGACTTGAAGCCACAGAATCTCCTCATCTCAAGCGATGGCCACCTGAAGCTGGCTGACTTTGGCCTTGCGAAAACGTACGACTTCGAGATGAAGCTTACGACGGTGGTCGTAACGCTATGGTACCGTGCGCCGGAGGTGTTGCTCGGCGAAGCGTACAACAGCTCGGTGGACATCTGGAGTGCGGGATGCATCATTGCAGAAATGTTTCAGCGGCATGCTTTATTCCCCGGTACAGCCGAAGGCAATCAGCTAGAGAAAATATTCGAGTAAGTAACTACGTTGTGTGTACGTCCTCCTTCGCAAAAGGCGAAATTTCAACGTGCTTTTGTTCCCTCCAATCCACCCAGATTAACCGGTCGCCCAACGGAAGCACAGTGGCCACGAGGGATCTCGATCGTGCGGGAAAACTTTCGCTCTACGAAGCGACGGGAACCGCGCGAATTCTGCCCAAAGCTGTGCGATAATGCGAACGATCTACTTAAAAGCATGCTCGCCTTCAACCGGCACGAACGTCCGTCCGCGAGACAGTGCCTTAACCATGCATACTTTACACAAGAACCAATGCCAACGTAAAACCTCCACGGGCAACAGTACGTGGGACGTGCACAAACGGGAACGGGTGGGAGAGAAAGCAGTCACAAAAACGCTTTGCCAGGAGTGTTACGGTAAGGATAACTCTGCAGTGACGGAGTGAAGGCGATCCGAGAGCAGATCACACATCAGATCGTAAGCATAAAAAAAAAACACCTTCCTATTTAGAACTAGCGACTAAAGTAACCGACTGCCAACGAAATTTGATACTGCTACGAAATCTTATGATAATATTTGGTATTTCCGCTACACCGTCACAGCCATGAATTTTTTTTTTATTTTTGCTTGATATCTTTAGGTTGTAAGTTGTAAAAACAGGAGACAATCAAAACTGTGCAGTCTTTTATGGGGATCATCCACTTATTACGTAACGCCTGCGAGTTGGAGGAAGGTCTCTTTTAGCGTTACATTCTGTTATAAAGGCGTTCAACGTAATGATTCGCTTCAAACACAGCACAACGCTGGAAATTAGAGTTTTTTTTACAAGAATTTTAATTTTTTCCAAAATTTCCCTCGCAATTTGGTACTTTCGCTCCATTAGTGACATAATTTCGTCTATCGTGAAGAATGATCTTTATGTTTTTGACTCTTTCTATCCATCCTTACGACCTTTACGTGCGCCAAACAGCCGACGATTATGCGGTGGTTCGTTTAGTGATGAAGTGGTAGGTGACGATCAAGACAAAAGGTAGTTACCCAAACTTTTCGTACATGTTCTTAATTGTAACAATTGTTTGTTTGTTCTTGAAATTGCACCGATTTGATAGGTAGTTTGTGGTATATTTTGACACGTTTTACATTGTGTTAACTGTCTTGTCTACAGGCTGTTATGAAAAAAGGATGTTGACTTCCAAATCGTGTTTCCGGTAAACTTATTCTGCGATGAAAAATCAAATTTGTGACGATTACCAAGCTCAACTAAGCCAAAATCACGTGGTATTATACAAAACGAAGCTCGGACGTTTGTCGGTTAACTCTTAACTCCATGCTTGTCTGAACTGAATAAGTGAAACCAATCCTAACAACAGGACGTAGGTGTTTAAAATAATCCGTGTTAAAATGAAAGTAACGAATGATTAAAATAAGGGAAGAATCAGGTGGCTTAATAGATTGAAGCTGATTCTAAAGACTGATGAGACGGCTAACATTACAAATGACCACGGATATACAACTATCAGCATGAACGAAGAATTAAGGTTAATCTGACAAACTCATAAAATGCACCGTACAAAACAGTTGTAGAAAGAGAAGAAGGTGCCCTTCAGCGTTACAATTTCTAACAAATTCACACACTTGCTGCATTTTTGCATTGCGTAATGAATGGATGTTCCCTTAGTAGAAGATTGTGCAGTAAGCAAGGTTTTTGCTGTTTTGTGTTAGATTTCCAACAGAAGAAAACAAATTACCCGATGGATTTCAATCTTAGCTTACCATCTCTTATTGTTGAAAATGAACCATATGTTTTCACTATTTTGTCTGTAGAGTGTAAGAAAATATACGTAAAGTACATTTTAGCATTTAGATGAATAAAACAAATACACTCTCGAGTCGAGTTACAGGAGAAACAAAATCACGAAACTCGACAAAAAGATTGTATGCAAATTTTGAATTGTCGGTTTTGTGAATCAATTCGAATAAGTGTGAGAGAAACCATCCCCATATATCTGAGATCATTTTATTCTTCTTCTGAGGCTCTATAACCCCGAAAGGTCTTAACCTGTCACTTTTGGCTTCCGTGCTTTGAATGTACCCGTAAGTCCTGCATACGGGGGAACGGCCCCGAATGGGATTCGAACCTGCCGGTCCTTCCCGTTCAAAGACCAGCGCCACTATTTCCTCGGCCACCGAGCCGCTCCATAATATTCTCCAACATCTCCATTACATTTCTCTTCATCAAAAAAAAAAGGACACAACACAATGGAAGTTAGTTAGTGTTTGAACAGATATCTTTTTTTGCTTTTTATTCATACATTTTGATAATACTCGAAAATACTGATTTCACAGTCCGCTTGGTACATATGATTCCCTTTTTTTCTGTT